>JAVTVJ010001291.1:0-13432 GCA_034509425.1 Eopsaltria australis | reverse complement strand
TGTGGGCACTTACAAGTAGGTACAGCCAGAAACTCCTTTTCAGAAATTATGGATAAGCTGAATGTAATGATGGAGAGAGTTCCATTAGTCCACAGCAAGTGCACCACTTATCTGGAGAAAGACTCCTCATCTGGAGTGTGGATTGTGTGACAGACTGTCCAGTGTGAAAAACAAAGCATCCTTGCAGAAGCCAATACTTAAATTTACAGGAAGGCTTCATGCAATACAGGTGGAACACCACTCACTGCACCTACAACTTCCAGAATTCAAATGAAGTTTCAGTGAGGTGAAAAAAAGAAGCTGACAAAGCCCAGAACCTGTGAGAGCAATTAAATATGCTTCAGCAAAAATCCATCACCCGTGAGAGGTTTGACAGCATAGGAGGATTGAATAATGCACTACATTGGAAGCATCGGGCACAATCACTTTTGAATGAACAGGAGCAACAGCTACAGGAGTAAACCAAAAAGACTAAAATTGCACTCCAGTAAAGAAGCAGATAAAAGCCAAGTCTTACATTAAACTCTAAAAGAAGACACATAGAGAGCATCTGGCCATGGACTGGACCTGACAACTTTTCTTCACAAAAGGAAAGAGATGACAACTGTGAAAAAGTCTGCATTCTATAACTCAATTTTTATTTCAGATATCTGAACTCAAACCTCACTTTTCTCCGATTTGTCCATGGAGTTATTTAATTGTCTTACTCTTCTACTTTATTATTTATTTGC
Source organism: Eopsaltria australis (assembly GCA_034509425.1). Lineage (NCBI taxonomy): Eukaryota > Metazoa > Chordata > Aves > Passeriformes > Petroicidae > Eopsaltria > Eopsaltria australis. Next base: position 12,701 of record JAVTVJ010001291.1, on the reverse strand, counting down.
TTATTTGTGATTTTAAAAATTCCAGCCTTGTGCATTAAAATCTCTTGGAAATAATAATGAAAGAATGAAACAGCACACATCCCCATCCCTTCTTATTTCATTTGGCACAGTATATTTAAAATAACTAAATCATGCAGGATAAGCAAAACCACGACTGAAAGCCATTTATGGAGATCAGGTCACAAACGAGAAATGAAGTTTTGAGACTTATCCCAGAGAGTGTGAAATGTTATGGAGTTTTTGTCTCTTGCAATGAGAACCTTCAGTCTTGAAGGATATATCCTGGATATCCTGATGGATGTGTGTTGTAAGACAAAACCTAAAGGAAGCTCAGGGTACCATGGCTGGTGTCAACAAAGAGTTAAATCATCTGCAGGCTAAGCGTGCAGACAGACTTTAATAGGAACTTTAAAAACAGAGCTACGAAAGTGCAGCAGTGCTTGGAGAAGAAGAAAGTGCTTTCTAGGATGCTGTAGGGTGGATTTTAGTCAGTTATTTGACATACGTGCTCACACCTGAGGCTCTAAATGTCTCGGCTTGAGAGGTTTCACAAGAACTTTTCCCTAACCCTGACTCCCTCCTCATCGAGGGAGATGTGCTCCTATGCTCCAGAGAGCCCCCCTTGCTTTGAATTTTGTCCACAGACACTCAAAACTTTCCAGCTGTTCGTTCCTCTCTGTAACCTGGGTGAAGAGCGTGCTGCCCTAAGGACACGCACATCTCAGCCTGGCTTTCGTGTCATTCAGCCCTTTTAATTTCCTGCACTTATACTTTACTGTCGGGAGCTCAGAAGCCTTAAAACCTGTCTGGGAGGCTGGGGAGGGCGGCGGGAGCCCCGGCAGAACCCCGCTCTCGCTCCGGGGCATTGTGGCATCACCGTGCGCGTCCACGGCAACCGCAGAATTCCTGCGCGGCCGCCTCGCTGAGCGGCACAGACCCAGCGGGTCCCAGCAGCCAAACTCCAGTGGTGCCGGAGCCGCTGCCCACCGACGCTCCCAGTTCGTCGTGCTGGAGGAGGAGCACCATCACGAGAGCTCCCGGCATCGGCGGCAGTCTGTCCGGTGGGTTCCTGTGGTTTCACTGAGGATTTGTTACTTGCTCCAGGCTTTGCGTGTTTCAAGTTAGTCTTAAGATCGAGGTTAGATTTAGTCTTGAGAGGTCTCGATCAGCTTCAGATATCATCTTCTTCCACCCCCTGACATGGGCAGGGACACCTTCCACTACTCCAGGTTTCTCCTAGCTCCATCCAGCCTGGACTTGGACACTTTCAGGGATCCAGGGGCAGCCATAGCTTCTCTGGGCACCCTGTGCCAAGGGCCTCCCCACCCTCACTGGGGAGAATTTATTTCTCATATCCATTCTAAATCAGTGGCCTATTTGGCCTATTCTGAAGTATTCAGCATATATTCAGAAGTTTGCAAGAAGAAACTGACACACGGTTTTTAATGACACATCAAACATAATTCCTCAAACTTAAATCTTCCCCTACTGTTTTGTTTAATTAGAAGACACTCCATGGCAATGGATTTTTTTTCCTATGTGAAATAGCATCCTTTTTGAATTTACCCCTCTGTGTGCTAGCAAATTATTGTTATGTATTTTAACAGAGGAATATTGCATATTCAAAATCTTTAGCATTTGCAGGTGACACTCTTCAGATTTAGTTTTTTCTTTTCCTCTGTGTGACTTCAGAGTAATTTAAAGAAGTTTTAAAACTTCAGAATGATATGGATGTGACAGAAAACATTTAGATACTGTTAAGAAACAAAGATTTTTTTTTTGCTCTTCACTATGAGATTTTGGTGTAAGTTGCAATAATAAAAAAATGATGTTATGAAAAACTAGTTTCATAGTTCTCAGGGGTACATCTTAATGCAAAAATTCTGTGCAATTTGTGAAATACTTAGCGGCCTTTAACATAGCAAGTCTTCCATTAGACAGCCTACCTTGGATATTTGATCTGTTTAAAAATCATAGTACCTGCATTTATCTCTCTTAGAATTGTTTTGCAGAGATGCAGAGTTTGTAATCTGCTTAGGAGAACATAGCTCAATCTACAAAAACATAACTTTTTAACATTGTTGTTCTGCTAACTCTAACAGTGGATATTCTGCTATGCGTATTTATTTCTCTACAATATTCAGGCTTAGTGGACCAGCAGTACAATTCTGTTTTCTAAAGCTGATGTCAAATAGCAGTTGTGGTAATTGCTTACATGACGTGGTAGTAACAATGTTGTGTAACTTGTTGTTCATGAGTGGTTAAAAAATTAATATTTTAGTAGGCTGACAAATAAACTAAAGCATGTTTTTGCTAGAGGCTTTAATGGTTTTATGATACAGAAAAGACTAATCTTTGAAGCTCATAAAGTAAAAATACATGTAGTTAACTATGATCTTCATTCTTCACAGTTTATAGACTTCAAAAACTGCGTTTTGGCCACCATGAGTTCACCCTCTTCAGGAAACGTCTCTTCCAGGGAAGCGAATCGGTGAGGTCCAGATCTGGATTTTTAAGTCTAGAAGTTTATTTCCTGCTTTTGTGGCTTATTTATTTTCTAGATGCCTGAAATAATGCAATTCAGGCTGAGGAAGAACCAGATATTGTATGATACATGCAAGCTGTCATGGGGTCATCCATCAGGAGGTAGAGATATTTTCTGCCAGCATGTAGGAGCACTGTCCAGGAGACACAGAAAGGTTTTCCACATTAACTGAGTTGGTAGAGGCTGGCTTGAAGTCTTGCACATGACCCCAGTGTTTTACAATCTGATATGAGATGGTTTTTGGCACAAACTATTTGTCTCTCTTTAGTCTGTACAAACTGCCATTTGTTATATGGGAACAGCAAAATTCCACAAATATGGACTTTGGTTAGAAATCAGACTGCAGTCTGCTCCTTCAGCTGCAGAAGTGTATCAAAATTACACTGCTAGATAGTAAGTGAAAGAAAATTTCTCTCTGCTGCAAAATTATTCTGCATTTTCTTCCAGCTGTGGAATTGAGGCTAGTGAAACGCTGGTTTTTTTCAATGGCCAGTGCTGACTGTGACCAGCTGACTTGTGAAGTGACCACTGATAATTTTGGCAATGCAGAACTCAAGAGCTATTTCAGCTGCTCATGTGATTTCTTGAAGATTCTTAAACTCCTGCTAAAAATGGTGTCTTGAATAAAAGCCATAGTTGGTAAAAAACATATTTTAGTTCAAAAGCAAGGATTGATGAACTAGTAGTTGCCGGCGAGAGGAGCAAGACGACGATCCAATGTGAATCATAAATCAAGCTCGTTTATTGTCAGACAGTGCACATACTTATACTACCTTACATGCTCAAAATATTATTCACTTACAGAAGTTTCACACGGGATTTTTCTCTAATCTAATTAACACACAAACTGGTGTCAGAAGGCAATAACATCAACAGTTTCTTCTGCCAAGCTAATCTCTAGACACCTGCACCTTGTTTACAGCTCTCATGTCTCCCTTTCCCACAGTTGTTTTGAGAACAGCCTTGAGCAGAGGCCTAACACTTGTCTATGGAGTCTGGATTGCTCACTTATACCTTATGTCTGTGCAGGCAGAAATGGCCATTTCCCAAGAAGTAGTATATGAAAATGGAAGTAGAAAATGTCCTCTGAATTCTGTTAGACTGCAAATCATGCATGCTTTGAAACTTTCTGGAGACCTTGTGTGGTTTTGTCTTTGAATCTTCTGAGAGCTTTATGGTTGTAGCTCTTCTATTTGTTATACAAAGATGGAAGTAAGAATCTCCTGCAAGTGGTAGTAGGAAGCTTTTGTAAAGTACAGCGTGCTGGCCATGCTGTAACAATTAAATGAAGTGTCACAGAAACAAAAAATCTTGAGGCTGGTTTCTATTTTATTTGAAATGTTTAAGTAGACAACCAAAATTAAATGGCTCACACAGTAATGGTCCATCAGTTCTGTGACTGGTTGACTGGGGTTATTTTCTGCTTGGTTGTTCACTTGTTTTTGTTGGTTTGGGTATTTTTGATTCTATGCTAAGAAAAAAAGATTAGGGTTTTCGGACATATATTTTTAAGTTTCCACCAATTGCATTGTGAGCTCAGAAGCTGTGCATAAAATACTATTTTAAAAAAGTGTCTAATGCCTTTTTTTACCCGTACTTAATATTATGGTCTTTTTTTTAATGCTCTAATACACATTTTTCATTTCAGTAGCATCCTTAATTTGCTAATGCTTGTGGTGTCAAATAATTTGGGCATGGCATGGTTTTAGTTTTTTAAAATTTTTTTTGCATGCATATGTTGCAGTTGTCATGGCAACGTCGGCCCCGGGCTCCCGGAAGGAAGGGTGGTGGGTGAAACCATCTCGTGGAAAGAATCCCCCGGGAGCCATCCCGACCTTGGTTTAGTCCATTTAGTTTAGGTTACGCCTCTGTTTGATAATTTGTTAGTTGTGTTGTCTGTCAAGTTCTGTATCCTCCCCTGTTTCTGGAAAGCTCCGTGCAGGTGCTTCTCGGATTGGTCCCTGAACCTTTTTCCCTCCCTCCCTTACTCCCGGTTGGTTTGTGAGTCCTCTCCCCGCCCCAACTCCTCCCCCTTGCTCTGCCGTGATTGGTTGCCTGAGTTGTTTATCCGTCCCTGCACAGCCTTGTCCGGCGCCATTGTGCTTGGGACAAGGATCAATAAACGTTCGTGTTGCCCAGCACAGTCGCCGCTCCTTATTGCCTTGATTTCGCAGCTACTGGTAGCAAGAACCCACGCTTGCGAACACCGAAACCTCAGCACTTGGGATTAGCGTTGCTGTGGGCAGGGAAACCTTAGCCCTGGTGGCGCCCGGGTGGCTGAGGCAACCATCCAGCAGGTGACCACGAGGCCGCGAAGCCACGAGGTACACTTATTATTTTTAATAAGTGGCGCCCAACGCTGCTGCTACGCAAGTAGCTTCAGAAGAGGACTCTCCTGATACCGAGAAGACCCTGTTGGAGCGCTCCTTGCTACGTGTCCTGAACCCTCTTGTGGAGGTACGGACTCGTAGAAAAGCCGGCGACTCCCTCGACCTCGACGGACTGAGGCATCGAGGTGAAACCGAGCTCATCAAGGCACCTCACATCTCTCGTTTGTGGATTTACTTTGGCGGTCGTCGCGAGGAGCACAAGCCTCGGACGTTGAAAAAAAGCCCTGCAGGTCGCTGCGGAGGTCGAGTGTCCCTCCGGGTGAGTTAACCGCCACGTTTCCTACTTTATTTTAGAGAGTGGGGAATTAACCTCACTTGTTATAGGATGGGCAACCATCAAAGCAAGAGGGAGAAGGAGCTAAGCTTTTTGTATTATAGTTTAAAATACCGTTTGGTTGATTCGGGCGAAAGTTTTGATAAAAAGTTACTTAAAAAGTTTTTGAAATGGGTACTTGGGAACATTCGTTCATCCTAAGTCGGGTTTTACGCTTTCGTATTGGGATGACGTCGGGGAAAAATTAACCGATAGATTTGAAGGGGGAGATTTTTCAGTTAAACGGTTTTTTGAGTTGCAGACTTTAATTTATAATGTTTTAGTTAATGAGTTTGCGGAGGGTTCGAGTGCGGTTGACGTTAGTTCCCCTACCCCTGATCGTGTTCTGAACCCCTCATTCCGCCCCCCTCTATCCCGGTGGCTGACCATGCGCCGGTACGCCCGTCTCGCGAAAGCAAGCGGGTTGAAATCGGAGACGATAGAAGTCTCCACCGAAGCACGGCATTCACCAACCCTTTCTACCCTGAGTCTGGCCAGCTCAGGGTGGACCCATTCCTCACAATTTACCCCAGTTCGCCGTCCCCAGTTGCGCCCGTTGCGCGGATTCCCCGTCCGAGTTATAGCAGTTTTGAATTTAAGGGAACGCCACAAAATGGCGTCGGGAGAAATTTTGCTGCGCCATCGCAAGATGGCGGATCGGGACTTTTGCCGCAATGCGGCAGCGGTTTGGACTTTGGCGCGCGCGCGAGACCGGAGTGACGTGAATCCCTTCTACCCCGCCCCCGCCTCCCTAGCCCCCACCCCCGCGTCGAGTGACACGTCGGTCACACCCCCTGCGGCCGATGATGTCATTGCGTCGGGGCCCCTCCTTCCTCCCGCCCACGAAGTTCCCCGCCCCCTCGGTCGCCCCACCCCTTACCCTGTAACTCCCACCCCAGTCCCGCCTCCAATCCCGCCCAGATCCGCCCCTGCCGGGAACCCCGCCCCTCCCGTTGGCGTGCCCGCCCCCTTGTTTACCCACGCTGTACCCCTTCCGGTTTCCCACGGTCCTACCCCGGAAGCGGAAGGGATGAGGCCTATCCCACCCGGGCCTCCGAAGCCTATACCACCGGGGCCTCACCCCCATCGCAGTTGCCGGTAGCCGTGCCCTTTTCTCCTTCCATTTCCCTCTTTCTGCCTTTCCCTAACTTTCTTTGTCCTTTTTCCTTCTCTCTCTCTCTCTCTCCCCTTCCCTGATCTCTAGTTCCCCTTTGATTCCTTTCCAAGAACATTATTGAGGTTTTATTATACAATCTGCCTTTTCTAGCCAGAGGTCTCCTAATGGATTTTAATTTTACTCTCTGCCAAACTCGTTTAAGGGCAGTCCTGCAATCTTGAGTGAAGCAGTTAGGAATCACTTTAGGGACACTGGTCATTAAAAGCAGTGGAGCTGTTTGCAGTCACATCCTCTAGAATTGCCTTAGTCTGTGACAAGTGCATGTCAATTAAAGCCCTTATAATCTGCAAGAATTTTCTTTTAGCACCAGACCCAGAGACACTTTCTGATGAGGAAAGATGCGATAAGGGTTAATTTGCCACTGCTGTTTCCTAGACGCTACAATGCAATAACCGGATTAATTTTAGATGTGTTAACATCTATTACGAAAAGCAGCAGTGTGAAAGCAAGTAAAGGAAAACTGCCAAAATCTTTGTAAATCCCTGTTTGTGGTATACTAAGTAATTTTTGTCTATACTACATGTTTATATTCAAAAGATCAAATTCATCCTATCTAAAGGGAAAAACTATAACAAATAAAATGTGATTAACCATTGTAAAAAGAGCAATCTTTTCAACAATTAGTTGAGACTACATGGCATAGATAAAAAAGTTACCAGTACTGCCAAATAATTCATGCTCTCTTGTCCTGCTAACTTCACCATCAGTCTAATCAACATAACAAAATTGGGGCATTCTTCTACTACATACATGGAAACATGTAGGTTTTTCCAGCTGTGTTGCAATCAGAGTATTTGTTTGTAGAGATCTGTAGGTTTACAAGTGTTTAGTTTGTTACTGACGGAGCGGAAGGATTAGTAAATTGACTCATTTTACAAGTGTGAGCGTTAGCCTGAAACTGTGTGGTAAATTTTTGTGAACAGAAATTGAACCTGCACTGAGTCTTGTATTGAAATGAAATGAAAAATTGTATCAAGAGTTCAATGCTGTACTGCGTGCTTGAAAACTTGTCATCAAAACATTTTCTAACTAGGGTGTGGAGTCATTTCCTTTTCTTCAATATTAATATTAATATTTAAGATTTTAATATTAATTAATATTTAAGATTTTAGAAGGAATAAAAAATGCAGAGCTAGACAATTTTGATGTTTTAAGTCCTGGGACTGAAATTCTTTTTGGCCTAAAAACTCTATCTGATTTCTCTGATTAATAAAAATGGTGTCTTTTGTAGTGAATTTGGATGTGTACTATTTGGCATTTAAGTGTAGCTTGCTTGGCACTCATTATTTCTTTTACTTTTATTTAAAGCATGTGCTTTTCAGTTTTATGGATGTCTACTCACTGGCAGCTGCCAGAGTTGAGGCAATAACAACAGGAAGAGAACTGTCACGAGGTCGGTCACTTTGAACCCCAAGCAGTCAAAATACCTACTGCTCCTTCTGCTCCTCCTCATGATGGTAAGCCTGCTTTTCAAGCAATTATAGTCACTTGGATGTGTGTTCAGAGCCAGCATCTCTCTGCTATTGTACACAAATACGACAATAGTTAAGTGTAAAAATAATGGATAATATTACTATGGATATTATCCATATTTTATTATGGATAATAAAACTAGTGCTAAGAGAAACATTCTGAGACATTTCTTAGAAGCAAAATGGGATGATGAAACCTAACACAGAGATTAAAATTACTGTAAAACTACTGTAATTTTTTTTATTTTCTATTGGCCCATATTTTCCCTGGTGTGTTTTTTGGTTTTAGTTCGTGTTTTGGTGGCTTGGTTGGTTGGATTTTTTGGTTTTGGGGAGTGGTAGTAGTGGCTGGGTGGGTGTTTAATTTTTGATTGTTTTATATTGCTATTTTTAATTCTTTTTTCTTTTTCTTTTTCTTTTTCTTTTTCTTTTCTTTTTTCTTTTCTTTTCTTTTCTTTTCTTTTCTTTTCTTTTCTTTTCTTTTCTTTTCTTTTCTTTTCTTTTCTCTTTTCTTTTCTTTTCTTTTCTTTTCTTTTCTTTTCTTTTCTTTTCTTTTCTTTTCTTTTCTTTTCTTTTCTTTTCTTTTCTTTTCTTTTCTTTTCTTTTCTTCTTTCTTTTCTTTTCTTTTCTTTTCTTTTCTTTTCTTTTCTTTTCTTTTCTTTTCTTTTCTTTTCTTTTCTTTTCTTTTCTTTTCTTCTTTTCTTTTCTTTTCTTTTCTTTTCTTTTCTTTTCTTTTCTTTTCTTTTCTTTTCTTTTCTTTTCTTTTCTTTTCTTTTCTTTTCTTTTCTTTTCTTTTCTTTTCTTTTCTTCTTCTCTTTTCTTCTTCTCTTTTCTTCTTCTCTTTTCTTCTTCTCTTTTCTTCTTCTCTTTTCTTCTTCTCTTTTCTTCTTCTCTTTTCTTCTTCTCTTTTCTTCTTCTCTTTTCTTCTTCTCTTTTCTTCTTCTCTTTTCTTCTTCTCTTCTTCTCTTTTCTTCTCCTCTTCTCTTCTCCTCTTCTCTTCTCCTCTTCTCTTCTCCTCTTCTCTCCTCTTCCATCTCCATCTCCATCTCCATCTCCATCTCCATCTCCATCCTCTTTTTCTTTTTTTTTTTACCAAAGACTTTTTCCTTTCTTCTTCTTATAAACCATTAACATTTCATAAGAGTCTTTCCTACCAAGCAGAACCATTTCTCTTCTGTGCACTTCCTTTTTTAAACAAAAAATTTACTTTCCCTCAACAGAATCTTTGCCGCTTCACTTTGAACCTAAAGCACCCACTACACCTGCTCCTTCTCGTGCTCTTTCTCGTGCTCTTTCTCGTGCTCCGTCTCGTGCTCCTTCTCATCCTGGTAAGTCTCATTTTCAAACAATTACCAGCACTTGGATGTGGCTTCCTAGCCAGCATGTCCCTTCATGCTCTACGGCTTCTATAGGCAAATAGGACAAAACTTTAAAGTATCAACCTTATGCAGCAATCAAAGTAGGGCAACCAGAAATGTTCTGAGACATTTTTCAGGAGAGAAAGGGGATGGTGAAAGCTAACATAGGGATTAAAATTACTACTGAACCTTTTTTTAAATCTCTTGGTCCCCACTTGCTTGGTTAGTTTTGGTTTCAGTTTGGGTTTGGTTGCTTGTTTGGTTGGATCTCACCTAGAATATATTTGCAAGGACAAGACTGACACTGGGAATGACCTTCAGCAGAAACAGGAGGATGCTTTTCAGAAAATAGCTGAACAGTTAAAAGCACAGGAGCATTGCTGGCAGAAAGAAAAGGAAAATCTCGAACAGCGCTACTCAAATCTCCTTGCAGAAGCTCGTGCAAGAGCACACGTCTGCTGTTGTGAACTTCTAATTTTTTCTGTTTTATGAACATTTCATGGATTATTTCGGTAGTTTAAGCCCCTTAGCAGTTTAAGGTCACTTGGGAATTTTAGTATATTTTTAAAGTAAAAAAAAACCCCAACCACCAACAAACCAACCCACCATTGTGCTAGTGTTAACATCACTTAAAATAAGAAATAAATTACTTGGTTGAAGCATTATGAAGATAATTTGGTCTGCAGCTCCAATTCAAAAGCCTGTTTTGGTCTATAGGGTAGTATTCTTGTTTTCTGAGAATGCTAAGGCTGTAAGGCCGACTTTGCTCATTTTGAGAATTACTAAGGGCAGCAGCTACTTTATCAGCATCATAATTTGCAGAGATTGTATAAAGTAACAATAACGTGGTGTCACCTGGGGGTAAATTTAGTTACGTATCTATTGACCCTAAGAACAGTGGTAGATTTCAACAGTGTTAAGCGACTGTTTTACTGATACTACAGTGAGAAGTGGATTACAAGCGTAAAACTGTCACTGCTTTTTTGGATGAGTTATTTGCAATCCAAAATGTTCCCTGTCTTTACCATCACGTCCCTTCACACCTGTTTCAATTGAAAGTGTTGTGAATAAAGGAAATTGATGTCCCTTGTTGTTTGTGAGTTACTGCAACTTACTTCCTCAGAATAATGCTGAATTTGATGCAGATTTCAGGACTGGAAGTGTTTGCATGCTGAAAAATTTATTCTGTCTATTTTCATGTTCCAGCCTTCCTTACTTTTTTCCTCTCACACTAGCTTTCTGCTTGGTAGAGCAACGTTCCCTCTGAAATTGGAGGATGTACCTACTATTGTTAAGTCAACCCATAAAACTGTATTGTGGGCAGACAGCTGGTGTTGGACCTTCTATAAGCTATCACAGTATTAGTGCATTTTTGTCATAAATCAGGAGTCCATTTGCAGCTGATGCTCATGCAAATTTCTCTGACACTATTGGTTTGGTTTCATACATCTGATTCTGTAACTGCTTACTAGAAGCAGTACTTTCATCACCATTATTGCTAACACTTTTTGTTCCTTTAATGTGTCATTTGAATGGGAAAACTAGTAATTTCCTTTTATCTCTTACCTGGGTAAACACCATCTAATTAATGTTTTTCCATTTTTTTTTGTTTGTTTCTTCTTGTGTCACAGGAATGTGAAGAAACAGTGCAGAAAACCAGGCAAAAACTGTATGGTCTCGACCAAACCTGTGAGAAACTGACCCAGGAGAATAATTCTGTGAGAAATTCATTATCAAATGCTCACAGGGAGTGTTCGTCCCTGCCGGCAGCCTGCGCACTGCTGTCAGGGGCCCTGTGTCCACTCTACAGCGGGCTCTGCGCTGTGTCCTCCCAAAGAGACCTTCTCCAGGCCCAGTCAAACCTCCACGAGTCGTCAAACCAGAAGATTAGGAGCCTCCTTCATGCTTTCCTTGCTAATGCGGAAAAGAGCCAAGACGAAGAGAGGCTGAGGCAGAGAAGAGCCAAACATCTGGTTTATGTGCTCCGAAGAGCTGTGATTGCAGTTCTGGCTGCTAACAGGCTCAGAGCTCTAGCCCAATATTCTTGTTCCCGCTTCGTCTGGACAGATGGATCAAGAGGAAACAATAGAATTCAAGTTTGTATGGGAGAGTCCAGAGGCAGGCGTAAGGTGTCACGTAAGTGCATTGTTTTAAAGTGTTGTGTCAAATTACATAGTTATGGAATAACAAAGATTATTATTATTATTATTATTATTATTATTACTGACACATAAAGACATATTTAATGACATTTTGTCAGATATTATTTATGGATTTATTGTTTTGATGTTTCTTGACAAATGTATTTCCCTCTAAGAGGAAACGCCTAGTCCGTTAAGCATTGCAAGTAAAATTGCAACTATACACATGAACTCAACACTATCTGATATCCTTGATATTTGTGGTGTGGTTTTCAGAAGTAGGTGCTGCAGCATCTTCTCTGTGCTAAAAATTTTGCAATGTTCCTAACTGATTAGTCATCAACTTTCTTTCTTTTTTTTTTAAAGGTTTTTCTTCTTTTAAAAATAATTTTTAATATTTATTTCCTACTAAAACCTGCAAAAAATTGCTTTCTGATTCAGGTAAAATATTAGCATAGGATTTCTAAATTTTCTTTTGAGATTATGTCTACTTATCTCTTTCTGTTGCCAGACCAGTTTATGCTTCCCCCTGGAAAGATAAATGATATCAAAAATATTTTGCAAACTAGAAGATTCATCTATTTCTTTTTTTAATAGTTCTGGAAACATGCTAAATATGGTCTAAATTGTTCTGATTAATTTGTGCCTAGCATGCTTATTTTTGTTTGATTTCTGAAAAATCTGGAGGTAGCAGTGTGCCATATCTTTGTGGTTCAGTTATCCTGCTAGCTGTAATTCTGTTTCACAGGTTTTGAAGAGGATGGAGTTGACTGCATTGAAGCACTTGACTGGTTGACTAGCTGTAACCTCTACACTGCAATAATCAACTCCATCTCTGAATTGCAGGATGTTCTCAACAAACCAGGTAATTTCAAATGTTTATTGTTGTACCAGAAATATATTTTTAAAAATAAATAAGTCAGGGTGATCACATAATTTCCATTTTTACAGTTTTATCTAAACTATTCTGGATCATAGCTCTGAAGAAATCTTTGTGAATATTATGATAGACATTTTTGACTAGAGGTTGTATCCCGAGCTAGTCAGTACAAATTTTAATGGGGCTGTTTCCCTGAAGGAGTACTTTTATTGCAGGGGGAAATAATAACCCACTTGTACAATCTCTGAATGGTCATGTCTCTGTGCTGTTGGAACAGATTAATTTTCTTTAAAGTCTGATAGGATATTTTATCCTTTCAGTAAAGAGGGCCATGGATGCAGAAGTTTTTGGAGTCTATTTGCAGTGAGAACTGATTTAGGCTCCCTTGGTTCATCTGCATTGCAGCCATCCCTGGTTCTTTGTTA
>JAVTVJ010001290.1:0-76923 GCA_034509425.1 Eopsaltria australis | reverse complement strand
TTCTATGGGGTCCCAGAGTGTCACAATGGTCTCTTTGGTTCTGTGGGGCCCTGGAATGTCCGAATGGTCTCCTTTGTTCTGCAGTATCACAATGGACCCTTGGTTACACGAGGCCCCAAGGAGTCACAATGGACTGTTGGTTCCAAGGGGATCAGCAGAGTCACAATGGTATCCTTGGTACCCCACTGTCACAATGGGCTCTGGATTTCATGATGCCCTGTGGTGTCACAAAGGCCCCTTGGTTCCATGAGGCCGTGTTTTGTCCACGTGATCCCCTTGGTTCCTTGGGACCACAATGATCCCCTTGGTTCCACGAGTCCACGCAGCCTAACCATGGTCCCTTTGTTATACAAGGCCCCGCAGTGTCACAACTGATTCCATTGGTTCTGTGGGGTCCTGCAGTGTCACTCCTTGATTCCATAAGGCCTCACAGTGTCACAATGGATTCCACTGTCCAAGGTCTGTAGTGTCACAATGGCCTCTTGGCTTCATGGGGCTCCATAGTGTCACAATGGTCTCCTTGCTTCCATGGGGCCCTGTAGGAGTACAATGGTCTCCTTGGTTCCACAGTGTCACAGTGGCCCATTGGTTTCATGAGGCCCAACACTGTCCCTTGGTTACAAAAGGCCCCACAGTGTCACCATGGCCCGTGGGTTCTATATGGCCCCACACCATCACAATGGATTCCATGGGTCCATGAGACCCCCTAGTATCACGTTGGTCCTTACAAGGGGCCATTCAGTGTCACAGTGGTCCCTTGGTTTCTTGAGACCACACAATGATTGATACCATTGGTCTCTGCTGTGTCACAATGATCCCTTGATTCTATGAGTCCTTGCAGTATCACAGTGCTCTCCTTGGTTCCCTGAGGCCCCAGTGTCACAATGGCCCCTTAGCTCTATGGGGCCCTAGAGTGTCACAATGGTCTCTGTGGGTCTGCAGTTAAAATGGTTACTTGGTTCCATGGGGCCCCTCAATGTCACAATGCTCTCCTTGGTTCCATGGGGCTCTGTTGAGGCACAATGATCCCTTGCTTCCATGAGGCCACCTTGTATGACAATGCTCTCCTTGGTTCCAAGGGGATCCGCAGTCTCACCATGGACATTTGGTTCTGTGAGATGCCATGTGTCACAGTGCTCTCCTTGTTTTCACAGTGTCACAATGCTCTCCTTGGTCCCATGGGGCTCCACTGTGTCACAATGGCCTCTTGTGTCCATGGGGCACCCCAGTGTAACAAGGGTCTCCTTGGTTCCACAGTGTGACAATGGACCCTTGGTTACATGAACCCCTGTAGGGTCACAAGGCACATTTGCAGGGCTGGAACACCTCTGCTCTGGAGCCAGGCTGAGAGAGCTGGAGTTGTCCAGCCTGGGGGAGAGAAGGCTCCAGGGAGACATGGGAGACCCTCCCAGTGCCTAAAGGGCGTCCAAGAGAGCTGGAGGGGGACTTTGGACAAAGGCCTGGAGGGACAGGACAAGGGGGAATGGCCATGAGGTGAAGAAGGGAAGTGTCCTGGGATTGCCCAGGAAGAGTCAGTCTCAGAGGTGACCTATGCTACAGGAAGTGGTACAGCTTCCTTCCTGGGAGACAGAACCAGAAACCAGCTAGTTTTGAGTATTGATAGATATACCAACCAATTCAAAGCAGTGTTTGAAGGCAGGTGAGAGCCGGCTCTCAGGAATCCAAGGGCAGCCGGACGTGTTGGTAATGGCAGCTTTTGTCTAGGAGCAATCCCTGGATATAGGAAATTCTGGAGGCACAATCCCATTTCGGCCATGGGCACCTGGAGGAGAAGGACAGTTCTTTTCCATTTGAAGGAAAGCCCAGAGCCCCAGTGTTTCAGGGGCACATGGGAAGACCCTCGACATGCCAAGGTCAGTTGGACCAATCAGGCCAAGCCAACCAGACCTGTTACCTGTTCCCTTGGATCCATGGGGCCATGTGGTGTCACAATGGTCCCTTGCTTCCATGAGGCTGCAGAGTGTCACAATGATCTCCATGATTCTGTATAGTCCTGCAGTGTCACAATGGCCCCTTGTTTCAATTGGGCTCCTCAGGATCACAATGGCCCCTGGGCTGCACAAGACCCAGCAGTGTCACAATGGTCCCTTGCTTCCATGAGGCCTTGCAGTGTCACAGGGGTCTCCTTGGTACCGCAGTCTCACAATGGATTCCTTGGTTCCATGGGGATTCATAGTGTCAGAAGGGTCTCCTTGGTTCCACAAGGTCCTGCAGAGCCCCTTGATCCAACGAGGCCTTGAAGTGTCATAATGGTTTCCAGGATGCCATAAAGCCCCACAATGGCACAATGGACCTTTGGTTCCATGGGGTCCCACACTGTTACACGAATCCTTAGATCCATGGGGCCCTGCAGTGTCACCATGGTCTCCTTGGATCAATGGTGCCACACAGTGCCACAATTGCCCCTTGGCCCAACAAGGCCCCATAGTGTGACAATGGTTCCTTGCTTCCATGAGGCCTTGTAGTGTCACAAAGGACTCCTTGGTTCCATGGGGCTGCAAAGTGTCACAGTGGCCCCTTGGTTCAATGAGGCCTGTAATGTCACAGTGGTCTCCATGATTCCATAGGGCCTTGCAGTGTCACAATGGACCCTTGGTTCTGCAGTGTAAGAATGCCCCCTTGGTTCCTTGGAGCCCCAGAGTGTCACTATTGTGCCCTTGGTTCCATGAGGCCCTGCAGTGCCACAATGGTCCTTTGGTCCAACGAGGCCTCACAGGGTCACAATGGTCTCCATGGCCCCATGAGGCTCCACTGGCTCACAATGGCCTCCTTGGTTTCATCATGTCCTGTGGTGTAACAATGGCCTCCTTGGTTTAACCGTGTCAGAGTGGACCCTTCATCCCATGGAGCCCCTCACTGTCCCTGTGGTCCCTTTGATTCCATGAGTCCCTGCTGTGCTACAATGGCCCCTTGGTGAAATGCAATGTCCCTGTGGTCCCCCTGGTTTCACAGGGCCCCACAGTGGACAACAGACACTTTGTTCTATGAGGTTTCTCTGTGTCAAAATGATCTCCTTGGATCCCCAGTGTCACAATGGCCCCTTGGCTCCTTGTGGCCCCACTGTGTCACAATGGCTCATGGTCCCATGAGGCCACACAGTGTCACAATGGGCCCTTGGTTCCATGAGGCCTTGCTGTGTCACAATGGGCTTCTGGTTCCATGAGGTTTCATTCTGTCAACAACGCTCTCCTTGGTTCTGCAGTGTCACCATGGACCCCTTCGTACCACGAGGTTCTCTAGTACAACATGATCGCCTTGATTCTGTGAGGTTCTCCAGTGTCACAATGGACTCCTTGGTTCTTTGTGGCTCTGCAGTGTCACAGTGGACCAATGGTTCCAGGAGGGGCTGTAGTGTCACCGTGGTCTCATTGGATCTGCAGTATGACAATGACCATTGGTTCCATGTGTCCCCACACTGTCACAAAGGACCCTTGGTTCCATGGGTTCTGTAGTGTCACAATGGCCTCCTTGGTTCCACAAAGCCTTGCTGTGTCACAATGGCCCCTTGGTTCCATGAGGTTCCACAGTGCCACCATGGTCTCCTTGGATCTGCCTTGTCACAATGGACTCTTCCCAACCCGGAAATGAAACTCAAGATAATTTCAGTGAGGAGGTAATATAAAGGTGGATCTTTATTTGAATGCCTGCAAGGGGCAGTTATGGAAAGATGTCCACAAAAGCCCACCCTCAGGAGATGAATGCAATTTTTTTAAGTTCAGTAAATCAGCATAGTTGACAAAAGTGCCAGTAAGGAGGACAAGGGGTGATGCAATTCCCCCCCAGGTCAAGCCCCTTCTCTCAAGTCCTCCCCACAGCACTGGCTGTGCTCTGTCCATGAAAATGTATCTCAAGTTGTCCTCAGTCTTGGTTCCCAGGAAGAACCAAGATTGCACTGGGGCCCTGTACCCTCTGGGGCTTGGAGCTCTGGAATTTGTTTTGTCTTTCTGCTGAGGGAAAGGTCATGGAAAATTACTGGGAAAAGTAGCCACTAATAGAGTTGGCTACAGAGCTACAAATATATGTGCAAAGAATACAGAGAACATATAAAAGGAAAAAAGGCAAAAACTGAAGTGGCATCAGTTCCATGCAGCCCTGTTGTGTCACAATGGCCCCTTGGTTCCATGAGTTTCCGTACTGTCAGCAATGCTTCCATTGTTCCAACAAGGCCTTGCTGTGTCACAATGGCCCCTTGGTTCCAGGAAGCCTTTCTCTGTCACAATGTACTTTTGGTTCCATGAGGTTTCTCAGTGTCACAATGGCCCCTTGGCTCCATGTGGCCCCACTGTGTTAAACTGGATTTAGGTTCCATGCAGCCCCACAGTGTCACAATGGTCTCCATGGTTCCATCAGGTTCTGCTGTGCCACAACGGACCCTTTGTTCCACGGGGTTCCACAGTGTCACAGTTGACTCCTTAGTTCCATGAGACCCTGCTTTAACCACATCTCCAAAATACCAGAATAAGACTCCTTAACACTAATTTGGTGTTAAAGAGGCCAGCAAGAGACTTATGCTTGAGATCCAACATGGAAAACTCCTAACGTAACATCGACACGTGATTCTACAAGTGTGTTGCTTATACACAGTCCCTACATGCGTATTATAATTTTTCCCATTTCCATAAAAACCACCTCAAGATCTCAGATTAAATCCTTGTTTGTTCTATGACTGCACCCTTGAGCCAGATCTCCTCTTCAAACCATCCCTGCTGGGAAAGAGCCCCTGCATGCCTTGTTTCTCTACTAAAAGTTCATAGACACAGTAAAAATTGAATTAACCCTTTTGGTATCAAGGCCAAGGCTTTGTGTGGGCAGGCAGAGGCAGGCAGGAGGCAGAGCTGTCAGCAAAGGAAGGGGCCAGCCAGGTGGGGCAGCCAGGGCATGAGGACAGCCTGCAGGGACAGAGGCGCAGGGCAGGGACACCGTAGCACAGCCTGGGCTGCAGAGGCCACAGGCATGGGCAGCAGCTGCAAGGCCCTGCCAGAGGCAACTCCTGCAGCACTTTGGCCATGGCTGCTGGCCCTGGGCGTGAGGCATGAGGAGGAGACAAGTGAGCCTTGCTGTGCTGGGGCCTCATTGCCTCCTTGGCCCTGCTCAGCAGCCTGGCAGGGGCCGCCCCATGGTGCTGCCCTTGCCATTGCACATGCCCACATGGCAGTGGCCCGGGAAGAGGCCTGAGCAATGAGGGAGGGACAGGATGTGCCTTGCCAGGGGCTGGGGCTCAGGCCTTGGCCCTTTGCATTGCTGAAACACATCCAGCTTTGCTCAGCATCACAGACACCTTTGCCTTGTTTGTCCCCAGCTGTCATCACTGCCTCCAATTTCCTGCTCTAACTGGAACCTGGGGACACTTTCTCAGTCATGTCCCTCAGAGGGACCCATTAAAACTTCTAGAAACTTTGGAGTTTGATTGTGACTTTGAATTCTTGAGAGGTTTCTTCAACTCCCTCTCGGGACTGATGTTCAGGGACTCAGCACCAAAGCCCCAATAGGGTCATTGAAGTCCTTGTGCTGTGTCTGTGCTGCTGAGTTGGGCCGGGCTCCTGGCACAGAGGCAGTTCCTGGCAACAAAGAAGAGCTTCAAAAAGCCATTTCTCTTGAGGAGCAGCTCCTCTCCCAGCCCAGCAGGGCTGAGGGCACTGCCTGCAGGCACCTGACAGGAGTGAAGCACACAGAGGCTGAAAGCAGCTGGAAGGACAATTCTGAGCTTATTGATGGAGAAATCTTCACCACTTGTGACACAGTCAGTCTCTGGCTGCAGGGATCTTGTAAAGCTGCCCCAGGACATGACTGCTGTGAGTGTAAGGATGGCTGTGCTGCCGTTTGTGGTTTGGGGGAGGATGTGGTGCAGAGCAGGGCTGCCCTGGGCACCGTCAGAGGGACAGGGCAGGACGGCTCCTGCTGCCAGGGACGGCTGCAGGGACAGCTGAAGGTGGGGGTGCAGCCAGGGTTGCCCAGGGCTGTCCTGCACAGCAGCTCCTGCAGCCCTCAGGGCTCTTGGCCAGCCCAGGCCATCTGCCACCTGCCAGGGGCAGCTCTCAGCCTGCCTGGCAGCTCCCCATGCACTGTGGGCAGAAGTTGGAGGTGGAAGGAGCCACCCCCATCAGGGCAGATTCCTCCTGCTGTGCAGATGCTGCTGCATGGCCAGGGCTGCTCTCAGCTTGCTCAGAAAGGAAAGGGGCTGTCACGTTTGTCTGTGTCACTGACACTCCTGCACTGTCACCCTGGCCATCAGCAGCTCTGCCTCACATCTCCCTCACAAAGTGCCTGCTCAGCCTCCTCTGCCTACAGACAGCAGCAGCAGCACCTTGGCTTGCAGCATCTGTGTTTGTCTGAGCTGCCCCTAAGGCCCTGCTGCCAGGGAGATGCCCCTGGGCAGTGCCCTGGTCTGGGAGGGCTCTGCAGGGCAGAGCTGAGCCCCCAGGGCTGGGCTGGGCTGTGGCAGCAGTAGCAGGGACAAGCCTTGGCTACAGAGAAACAGTTCCCAATAAGGACAACTGCAGGCAGCACAAAGCCAGACCAGCTCTGGATGTCCCGCTCTGTGCAGCTGCACAGGGAAAGAGAGAAGGGTTTAGAGAAATGAACATTGAAACGGGACAATTCAAACTATCCACTTTATTTTTCAAGCATATTTTATGTGTGACCATTGTGAAATAGAGGGAGGTGTAATGGGTAAAGGGCACCTGTGTGGGTCCCAGCAGGTCTGACTGCACTGGGGCACAGATAGCTCTGTTTTCCCTCTGGGCTCCCCAGTGTTCAGGCTGAGAGCAATGCTGAAGATGAGACAGGAACTCAGCAGCAAAAACCCCAAATCAAAAACAAAAAAGCTTAGCAAAGATGCCTCACAGGAAGAAGAGTAATATTTAGGTGTTTCCTAACAAAATAGCATAGGATTGTCTCAAGGAGATCGGTCCCAGCTTGTCAATGTCTTCTTTCAACAGTCCACCATGTCCAGAGACAGCAAATGTCCAACAGCAGCTCCATCAGCCACTTCCTCCTGCTGGCATTGGCAGACACGCGGCAGCTGCAGCTCCTGCACTTCTGCCTCTTCCTGGCCATCTCCCTGGCTGCCCTCCTGGGCAACGGCCTCATCATCAGCGCCGTAGCCTGCGGCCACCACCTGCACACCCCCATGTTCTTCTTCCTGCTCAACCTGGCCCTCAGCGACCTGGGCTCCATCTGCACCACTGTCCCCAAAGCCATGCACAATTCCCTCTGGGACACCAGGACCATCTCCTACACAGGATGTGCTGCACAGGTCTTTTTCTTTTCCTTTCTCATGTCAGCAGAGTATTTCCTCCTGACCATCATGTGCTACGACCGCTACGTGTCCATCTGCAAACCCCTGCACTATGGGACCCTCCTGGGCAGCAGAGCTTGTGCCCACATGGCAGCAGCTGCCTGGGCCAGTGCCTTTCTCACTGCTCTGCTGCACACAGCCAATACATTTTCCCTGCCCCTTTGTCAGGGCAATGCTCTGGGCCAGTTCTTCTGTGAAATCCCACAGATCCTCAAGCTCTCCTGCTCACACTCCTACCTCAGGGAACTTGGGCTTCTTGTGGTTAGTCTTTGTTTGGTGTTTGGCTGTTTTGTGTTCATAGTTTTCTCCTATGTGCAGATCTTCAGGGCTGTGCTGAGGATCCCCTCTGAGCAGGGACGGCACAAAGCCTTTTCTACGTGCCTCCCTCACCTGGTTGTGGTCTCTCTTTTTATCAGCACTGCCATGTTTGCCTACCTGAAGCCCCCCTCCATCTCCTCCCCATCCCTGGATCTGGCAGTGTCTGTGTTGTACTCGGTGGTGCCTCCAGCCCTGAACCCCCTCATCTACAGCCTGAGGAACCAGGAGCTCAAGGCTGCAGTGTGGAGACTGATGGCTGGATTTATTCAGAAACACTAAAGTGCTGGCCAGTTTCTACAAATCACTTATAATAAAAGTCATGTTTGATAGTACTTCTTGGTTTGGTTGTGGGTTTTCTTTTCCTTTAGATTCCTTTAGATTGTTCATATTGTCCCTTAAAAAATACCATTGTTTGTGCCATTTCTCATTTTGTTCTCCACCTTTGCTGTGACCCCAGAGTGCATCAATGAGGATCTCTGCTCTCAGTAGCTTTAAGCAAACCAGCAAAGTTTTCACTGCAGATCCCCCTTCTGTTCCCCTCTCTGGAGCTGCAACAGCAATGTCTGTGTGCAGAGCTGGGGGCAGATCAGGGCTGGCACAGCAGCTCTGCCCAGGAGCAGCAGCACTTGGTGTTGCCAGTGCTGCTCCCGTGCCACTGGCCCTCGTGCTGCCCTCCTGGCCCTGCTGTTGCTGTAGGGCCTGAGTGCTCTGGGGCTCGCTCACAGCCCTGGGGGTGGCAGTGCCGGGGCTGCAGCAGGGACAGGCCATGGGCACTGCTGGGGCAGCGCTGATGCCTCAGGCCAGGGCCTGGGGGCTCCAGGCTCCTTGCCCAGGCTCTCTCAAGAACACGCCCAGGCCAATGCTCAGCACAGAAAAGCCCCGTGAGCAGCCCCAGGCTGGCCGTGGGCAGGCTGGGGGCAAACAGCATGGCTGGGGCTCTGCAAGGTCCCTGGGGGAGATGGGAAGGAGCAGCAGAGCAGGGGCTGATCCATCCCCACTGCGCTGGACACCCCAGGGCAGCGTCCCAGAGCTTCCTCATGCACCTGCCAACAACATCCCCCCTCTGCAGCCCTGGCCTCTCCCCAGCTCACAGAGCTGCTGCATCCTTGCAGGCACACACACGGCATCACTGGCCCACGAGCCCGTTTACATTGTAGGAGGCCACACAGGCCAGGGGCCACATCTGGGCTGGTGTGTCTGGGTGTGGGGCTCCCTGTTCTGGGGCTGTGAGGAGGAGCTGGAGAGGCTCTGCAGGACTGACAGGATGGGCTTTGGGGCCTGTGTGGAGAAGCTGAGGCACCTGGGCTGCTGGAGCTTCTGAACAGGAGGCCCAGGGCTCATCCTGCAACTGCTTCAAGGGTGCTCTCAGAGAATCACAGAATCAGCCAGGCTGGAAAAGACCTTGGAGATCATCAAGTCCAACCTGTGCCCTGACACCACCTTGCGTCCCCTGAGCCTCCTCTTCTCCAGGATAAACAACCCCAGCTCCCTCAGACACTCCTCACAGCACTTGTGTTCCAGTCCCCTCACCAGCCTTGTTGCCCTTCTCTGGACACGCTCCAGCCCCTCCATGTCCTTCCGAAATTGGGGGCCCAGAACTGGACACAGCACTCGAGGTGTGGCCTCACCAGTGCTGAGTGCAGGGGAAGAATCCCTGCCCTGGTCCTGCTGGCCACACCATTCCTGATGCAGGCCAGCTGCCATTGGCCTTCTTGGCCACGTGGGCAAACTGCTGGCTCATGTCCATAGCCCTTCCCGCATCCACCAGGCGGGTCACCAGGTCATACAAGGAGATCAGGTTGGTCAGGTAGGACTTGCCCCTCCTAAATCCACACTGGCGGGGTCTGAGCCCTCGGCCATCCTGTAGGTGCTGTGTGGTGGCACTCAAGGTGATCTGTTCCATAACCTTGCTGGGCACTGAGGTCAGGCTGACAGGCCTGGAGCTCCCCAGATCCTCCTTCCAGCCCTTCTTGGGGATGGGGTCACATTGGCACCTCCAGGGCTCTGGGACCTCCCTGCTGAGCCAGGACTGATGAGAAATGATGGAGAGCAGCTTGGGGAGCTCATCCAGCAGCTCCCTCATGCCCCTAGGATGGATCCCATCTGGTCCCAGAGACACCTGTGAGCATCTGAGTGGCTCAGCAGGTGCCCAGCTGCTTCCTCCTGGATTACAGGGGGCTGTTCTGCTCCCTGTTCCCATCTCCCAGCTCAGGAGAACTCTTGTCCTGAGGAAAACCTTTCTTATTGTTGAAAACTGAGGCAAACAAGGTGTTAAGGTCCTCAGCCTATTCCTCATGTTTAGTTACTATATTTTCCACTTCATCCAATAAAGAATAGAGGTTCTCCTTGTCCCACCTTTTGTGGCCGTCCGCCTGCCTCCTTGGTGGAGTGGAGGTGGCTACTAGCAAAGGCGGATGCGACTTGGGTCCTCGGGGGCCAGCCTCGTTCCCAATCGCCGAGCGACTCTTGCCCTTGCTCCCTGCTAGCTGCTCGGTAGGCAAACTCCCCCACACCTCAGGGGGTTCCTCCAACCCAGGAATGAAGAGACACAGACACGAGGTTCTGCACTCTGTGGCACCGGGGATCGGAGGACTCCGATTCCCCTGGGACACGATCTTTTATTGTTCCCTCGGTGACCAATCACCGGGTAGCAGAGGGGAGGAACTGGGGAGGAGCAGGGGACAGGGAGCGAACCAGGGATAGAGGGGGGATGAGCGAGGGTTACAGACAGGGGAATGATACAATGAACAACCGAGTAACTGAGAACTCTCTAGGAAACTGGGGGTGACTAACTCAGATGGGCAGGTGGTGCTCCCCAATGAGCCCTGGGGGTATTAACCTGTCTCAAGCCCAGCCTCTTCTGGGCTAAACTATTGTTTGCTCTACCTCGGGGGAGCCCTCCTCCTCCCCCCAGAGCATTCTCATTGGAAATTCTTCTTCTGGGGTAACCTGCACCACTGCCACAACCTTTTGCTATTAATTTATTTATAAAAACTTTTTTTGGCATTTTTCACAGAATTAACCAGGTTAAGCTCTAATTGAGCTATCACCTCTTGGCCTTTCTTTCTGCATGACCTAATAACATCCTTAAACACTTCCTGAGATGCCTGACCTTTTTTCTCATGAGTTCCCACAAAAGCTCTATGCCAAGTCAGGTCAGTCGTTTTCCTCACTGGCTCATCTTTTGGCACACTGGGATAGGCTGCACCTTCCCCCTTAAGATTACTTTATTGAAGTGTGTCCATCCTTCTAGGACGCCTTTGTTTTTAAGGGATGTTTCCTTTAAAACATTCAGTACCAGATTCAGTATTCTCCAAATCTGCATCCTGAATAGGCCAAAGTCTGCCCTAGGTAATTCCAGTGGAGAAGTTCTGTTGATGCCCCTCCTTGTTTCACAGAATATCGAAAACTCAGTGATTTCATGGTCACTGTACCCCAGGCAGCCTCCAACCCCCACATCTCCCACCAGCCCTTCTCTGTTTGGGAACAGCAGGAGACAGAGCTTTCCTTGGCAGTGGGAGTGTCACCAAAATTCAGTAAAATAAAAACTCCTTAACACCAATGCAGCATTAAGAAGCAGCATTCTTTATTCGGCCGGATGCACAGGGGATGGCTCCTCCCAAAGCTGTGCATGCTGAGAACAGGAGAGTTTCTGTTTATATTCTGTATTTTGCACACATATTCATTGATTGTCCTGCACTAAACATACATATGAGAATCATTTCCCAACAATCATTATTGTATTTCCCCTCCCCTTTACACACGTGTTCTTCTGTCCTGGGGGTCTCTCTGGTGGTCCCTGGTGGTTGTGGACCGCAGTGTTCCAGTGGGCCTGGCTGAGGTGGCAGGACACTGAGGCTGCTGAACTTCCAGTTCCCCTTCTCACACAATGGGCATTGTGTGCTTTCCATGGGCCAGTGGTTTTGGAGAACAAGCATTGTGTGAGCTCAGCAGGTGTAGGCAATTTATCATCTGGTAACATGAGGTCACTGAGTGGGTTGTGAAATCACAGAGTGGGTGATGTGAGGTGAAGTGTACGAGCAGCTATGATATCGTAGGACATATCTGTAACATCACAGAGCTAGCTGTGACATCACAGGGCAAAGCTCTGAAATCATAGAGCAGACTATGACATCACAGAGAAGGCTGTGACATTACAGAGTTGGCTATGTGGCCTCAGATTATGGGCTCTGACATCACAGAGTTGGCTGTGACATCACTGAGCAGGTTGTGACATCATCAAGCAGACTGTGACATCATAGTGTGGCTGTGTGACATCACAGAGCAGTCTGTGACATCACAGGGGAGCTGTGTGACATCACTGAGCAGTCTGTGACATTACATTGGAGCTGTGTGACATCCCAGCAGGGCTGTGTGAGGTCACTGGGTTGGTCACTCTGCCCCAGCTCCCCCTCACAGCTTCCCCAGACAAGTCCAATGCTGTCCATGCCCAGTGGGGTCCCCTGTCCCCCGGGATGCCCCCTGGCCCACCTGGAGCCACAGCCTCCAGCAAAGGATGTTCCACAAGATCCACCCCAGAGCCTGACACGGGGACAAGGGGCCAGGGCTGTGTGACCAGGACATCAAGGACATGGATTGTCCAGGTCACTGGGGCCTGGTTTGGGTTCCCCAGGGCAGGAAAGATGTCTGGCAGCTGGAGCAGGGTTAGGGAAGGGCCCCCAAGGTGGGGCTGGAGCCCTTTGGCTGTGAGGAGAGGCTGAGGGAGCTGGGCTTGTCCAGCCCAGAACAGGGAAGGCTGAGGGGCTCCTCATCCCAGCCAGGACAGGAGGAGATAAAATGAGCCAGGCTGGTTTCAGCATTTCCTCAACATCAAAAGCCACGTGATTCCCCCACTTCTCCATCCACCATTGACAGCTTTGCAAACAGGGCAGTTTTTGAGCTGTTTTACCCCCACTCCTGGCAGAGCATCCTGATACAGCACCTTAATTGTGTTTGTATCTCTCACACAATCATCTTTGCCGAAAATTCATTTGGTACAGAAATCCTGTGTGGATGTCAGATGTTGCTGGGATGTCTCATATTGCTAATGGAAGACTTTCAAATTTTATTCAATTTTATCATATTTACGTTTTTTTATTTTGGCCATCATGAGAAAACTTTCTGTTCCTCTGAGGCTGTGTCGCCCAAAGGACACAAACTTGATGAGGCTGTGGGGATCAGGGGCAGGGCACGGCCAGGGATTTGGGGTGGTTGTGAGCCCAGGGCAGGAGCCGGCCCTTGGCCTTGGTGAAGCTCATCCAATTGTCCTGGGCCCATGGCTGCAGCCTGTGCAGATCCCTCTGCAGAGCTTCCTGCCCTCCAGCACAGCCACACTCCCACCCAGCTTGGGCTCACCTGGCAACTGACTGAGGGTGCCCTCCATGCCCTCGTCCAGATCAGCAATAAAGAGATTGAACTGAGCTGGCCCCAACCCTGAGCCCTGGGGACAGCCCTGGATGTGACTCTATTCCCCAGTACTCCCTGGGCTGGACTTCTGCTTTTTATGGAGCTGAGCCTTGCCTTGGTTTTGTTTGCTGACAATAAATGAACATCCCTGTGTGTCTCGGGTTGCTCCTTCTGCAAGGAAAGCAGGTGGGAGTTGGTGCCAAGGAGCTGAAAGCTGCAGGCACAGCCTGGAGGGGAGGAAGCTCAGATTTGCACAAGGCTGCTCTGAGTGCCAGGGGTTGCATGAGGGAAATGGTGGGGAGGGGGTAGGGACAAAGTCTCATTGATTGTCAGCCATGAAGGGTCTTGATTGTCATATCTATTCAGACTGCATTAGGAGGGATTCAGGATCAATATCAAGTGGAGATTGCTGATGTAAATCTATAAACGGGAAAAGAAGAATCAGGGGAAAAAGATCTCTCATTCTTTTTTCACTGTAATAGATTCACTTTGAACACACTCATGGAATCTGTCTAATTAACCCCAAAAGAATTGAAGACCTCAATGATTCCCAGAGGCTTGGCTTGTTAGGGTGTTGTGAAATGTTAATGAGCCCTGAGACACTGAATTCCTGAAGTGAAGAGCTGAAGGCTGAACAAGCCTCTGGAGAGGGAAAATTCAGCAGCAACCTCCAAGTGTCTGAGGATGTCAGCAGCCCCCACTTAGGCCATCCCTGCCCAGAGACCGTGGGGGCAATGAGCAGACAAGGAGAGCGTCCCTGGGGCTGGGCAAGCAGGAACTCAGAGGCAGCACGGGCTCCAGCTGGGAAATGGACTCTGGAATGGGGCTGTGAAAGCCCTGCCTGGGCTTGGCCCAGCAGCACAGCCAAGACCTGAGCCCATCCCCTGGGAATGGGCATCGGGGGCCTCCCAGGATGCTGGTGGCTGTCCCAGAGCAGGGGGATGTGGGCTGTGGGATGGTGAGGGCAGGAGAGCAGCAGGAGCCCTGCAAAGCTCTGGGGGCTGCGGGAAGAGGCCACAAGCCCTGGGGCTGCCAGGAACTGGTGTCTCCTCATGGGCCTCAGTGCCAGGGACAGCAGCCACAGCCAGGGGACACAAATCTCATTGCTGTTGGCAGGGGGTGCTCCCAGCCCCCCAAGGCCTTTGCTCACCCCCACTGCAGCTCTCCTAGCCTGGCCTGGGCCTGTGCTGCTTCCCTTGCAGACTTTGCCCAGTGCCCCATTTCCCCACCTCCCTCTGACCCTGGCAGCTCCCAAAGCTTTCCTGATGTCCCTCTGTCCTCCCTCGCTGCTGCTTCAAACAAAAAGCTGTGTTTGGCTGAGGAGTGGCCAATTCCTCTGGGATTCCCAACTCCTGCCTTCTTCCCACACCCTGCTCAAGCTCCCGTTGCCCCCAACCTGTCCCAGGCACAGCCTTGCTTGGATCTGCCCCTTCTGTGCCTCTCACAGCACTGAAATCCATGTCCCATGTGCAGCTGCGCAGAGCAGCCCAGTGCTGTGTGGGCCTGCAGCAGGAACTGGAGGCACTGGAGCTCAGGGACAGCCACTGTGTGTCTGCAATGCTCAGGAGATGCTCAGCTCGGGCAGCTGGTGCAGCCCCAGGGCCAGCCCCGCTGCCCAGCACAGCAGCAGAGAGTTGGCCCCGCGGCTCCTCAGGCAGCTCCTGCTGGCCCAGGGCCAGGGCAGCCTCTTGCCAGGGCTCCTGTGCACAGCCACGGGCTCCTGCTCTGCTCCTGCCACATGCCAGCTGCCCACAGAGCCTTGGCCAGGGGAACACGTCTGTGCTGGCCTGAGCAGCCATTGCTGCAGCCCCTGGGCTGCTCCCCACAGCCCCCGAGCTGGGGGTGCTGCTCTGCAGAGCACGCGGGCTCTGCTGCCCGCGGCCCTGGGCTGCCTCTGCTGGGCTCTGCTGCTGCAGCTGGGACACAGAGGCAGCTGCTGCTGCTGCCTGCACTCAGCCCCTGCCACACAGGCTCTGCTGTGCCCATGGAGGCTGCTCACAGGTGCCTGCCTTCTTCCAGGGCTGCCACATGGCCTTGGGGCTGCCCTTCATCCTCCTGGGCAACTTCCCTGAGCCTCACACCACTCACTGCCCACACCCTTGTCCCTGTCCCTGCTGTGTCCCCTGGCCCTGCAGAGCTCTCCTGGCTCACAGCACACATTCAGTCCTTTCTCTCTGCCTGACCCCAGCCTGGACAGGCCTGTGCCCACTGAACTCCACTCCCTGCTCATCCCTGGCACACACTGGCCCTGCAGCTCCCCTGTGTTCTCCTGGCACCTCCCAAGGCCCTCCACACAAACATTCCCCTGCCCTCAGCCCTGGCACAAGCTGCAGAGCCCCAGCAAGGTTCAGCACTGACCATTCACCATCTGATGGGCACTGACCACCAACAAGCCAAACCTGAGCCAGCCCTGAGTCCCCTGAAGGCCACCCTGGGACCCTGATCTCATCCCAGTGAGCCCTGGCAGAAGAAGGAACACAAGGAGCCTCTTTTGAGTCTGTTCCTTGGGGCTGTTGCTGAGAGTGACTCTGGAGGGAGAGCGAAGCCTTCCTGCCCTGCCCTCAGGAGATGCCCTTTGCTGCTGCAGCTGCTGTGCTGGAGCCCAGCTGTGTCCCAGCAGTGCCCATGGCCTGTCCCTGCCTGTGGTCACAGCACGGACACGCAGCAGGACAGTGACCAAGCTGCCCGAGCACTGCGGCCTTGCAGCCACAGAAGGGCTGGGAAGGAGAGGGTGGAGTTGGGAAGAGCAGATGTGGGAAGAGCCAGGGCCATTGTCCCTGGCTGTGCTGCTGTGCTGGGAGTCTCTTCCCTCCAGCTCTGCTCACAGGCACTGTCCCTGCAGAGACAGAGAAAGGCTCAATAAACATCTTGGACACACAAGCTAGGGCAGTGACTTGTTTTTATTTAAAAGCACAGGGAAAAAGCCTCCTGAAAGCTTTGTGTTTAAAAAGAAAGGTAGATACAAATGTAGAAATGCTAAGGTGAATACTACAGTATTCTAAAAAAAACATTACAAAGTTAGAAAAAAATAAGAAAAGGTACCAATGAAAAAATGGATAAATAGAAGAAAAAAGTTTGAGATTTTACTGTAAAGAGTTATATCCTGAAGGCCCTGCAGCACAAAATATGGTTAATTTTTGCTAAAATGCTAGAGTCATTATTTTTCTCAGCGCATCCTTGAGCTCCTGGTTCCTCAGGCTGTAAATGAGCGGGTTCAGGGCTGGAGGCAGCACCGAGTACAGAACTGACAGTGCCAGATCCAGGGATGGGGAGGAGATGGAGGGGGGCTTCAGGTAGGCAAATGATGAAGTGCAGAGGAACAGGAAGACTACAGCCAGATGAGGGAGGCACGTGGAAAAGGCTTTGTGCTTTCCCTGCTCAGAGGGGATCCTCAGCACAGCCCTGAAAATCTGCACATAGGAGAAAACTATGAACACAAAACAACCAAATGCTAAGGAGGTAGTGAAAACCGAAACCACAAGTTCTCTGAGGTTGGACTGTGAGCAGGAGAGCTTGAGGATGTGTGGGATTTCACAGAAGAACTGGCCCAGGGCATTGCCCTGGCACAGGGGCAGGGAAAATGTATTGGCCGTGTGCAGCAGAGCAGTGAGAAATGCACTGCCCCAGGCTGCTGCTGCCATGTGGGCACAAGCTCTGCTGCCCAGGAGGGTCCCGTAGTGCAGGGGTTTGCAGATGGACACGTAGCGGTCATAGCACATGATGGTCAGGAGATAATACTCTGATGAAATGAAGAACATAAAAAAAAAGACCTGTGCAGCACATCCTGAGTAGGAGATGGTCCTGGTGTCCCAGAGGGAATTGTGCATGGCTTTGGGGACAGTGGTGCAGATGGAGCCCAGGTCGCTGAGGGCCAGGTTGAGCAGGAAGAAGAACATGGGGGTGTGCAGGTGGTGGCCGCAGGCTACGGCGCTGATGATGAGGCCGTTGCCCAGGAGGGCAGCCAGGGAGATGGCCAGGAAGAGGCAGAAGTGCAGGAGCTGCAGCTGCCGCGTGTCTGCCAATGGCAGCAGGAGGAAGTGGCTGATGGAGCTGCTGTTGGACATTTTCTATTTCATGTCATCGGTATCTGGGAAAAAAGCAATCATGGAATATTTGCATTTGGTGAGCACTTTAAATATCCCAGCAGAGTTTGGTGGCACTTTCCCCCCACTGCCTGCCCAGGGCTCTGCTGCCTGGAGCTGTCCCTGCCAGCAGCTGCTTCCCTGTGCCCAGGGCTGAGCCCTGCCAGTGCTGCCAGAGCCCAGCCCAGCCCTGGGGTCTCAGGTCTGGCCCTGCAGAGCCCTCCCAGCACAGGGCACTGCCCAGGGGCAGATCTGGCCCTGCAGGCTCTGATGGCAAAGTCAGAGCAACCCTGAGGAGGCTGGAAAAGCGACACTGATGCTGCCTGTAAGGGACTCTGTGCTGATTGCTGACACTGCCTGTAAAGTTTTATAATACTTTTCGGTGTAATACCTACTCGTCCTCCGATCCCAGGCACGGTGCCTCTGCTCGGTGGTTGCCTTCCTCACCACTGTGCTACCTCAACCCCCTGTCCGTTAGGATGAGAGCCGAGGGAACCCCGAGGATTCCACACAGGGAGGAAGGCGTGGAGGGTCGTCTTGGGTTTGGTTCAGGAGGAATCACAAAGGCAGGAGCGACTCTAAGCTTCAGGCAACAGAGAGGTTTATTCCCTGGAACCCCAAAGTCAAAAGAGCCCCGACTAGCTCTCGACAGCAACTTATGTAGTACAATAAACAACCAATCAGGGTAAAGGCTTGGGGTGGGATTAAGGCGGGAGCTTTCAACAGCAGCAAATAATATAGAAACAGGGGAGTGGTTTGGGGATAACAACAAATCATAAACAGGGGTACAGAGAACTTTCCAGAACAACCTGTCAATCACCTTTGTGATAGACAAATAACATATTCAATAGGAACAAGGGGTGTCAACTTTGGGTGTTAACTGGGGTGTGACTACAACCAGGCTAAACCATGGATGTTTTTATAGCAGGGGGGCGACTCCCCGATGGACCAATCCACCAGGAAGTCCTCAAGCCCCTAGGTCTCGTTTCTATATTGACAACTGCCACATCTCCCCCTTTTCTTTTATTTAAAAAAGCCCGTTGTACTAACGATACTAGAATATTTTTTAAGCAACCAAACATACTTAACACGACAACGATGACGATTAGGATCCATAAAATAGATTTCAACAAGTCCATGCCCCATTTTGAAATGCCCCAGTCACTCATTAGATGGTCCAACCAGTCTTTACTTTCAGTCCTTAGTTGAGTGAATTGTCCTTGCAGTTCTTGTAGCGTTGCATGGATGCTTTTTGAATGGGATGATAAGTTCATACAACACATCCCTTCAAAGTCCTCGCACCCGTGCCCGTGTGCGAGAAGGAGAAAGTCAATCGCCGCCCTGTTCTGCAGGGTGGCGTGCCTAGTAGTGTCCTTATCTTCCAGCAGCTGGGTCAATGCCCAGGACGTGAGGTTGGCTTGTCTGCCAAGCCAACACTCTAAATGGCCTAATTCCCCCAAGGCCTTAGCTGCCGCCACCCAGGGCACGAATATGGAGGCAGCCACCCTCTTTGAAAAACTCCAATGTTCAACAGCCGAATTGCAACTTTCGTCCCAAATTCTGAGTGATCTTTTTTGACGGGTCAGATTATAGAATTTTCTCCATTCAAGAATTTGGGTCTTGTTGGGGGTCATGAGGGTGAGTTGGCCCAACGTGCATGGCCCACCTGAAAGACGGGACGGTATCCCAGCCCAGACTCTATCTCCACAGATTAAGAATACGCCGGAGGGGAGAGTCTTCGGGACGGGCGTGGACTTGGACCGTTTGAGGACAGATCTCGTGGTATAGTTACACCAATTTTCAAGACTGTACACTGATTTTTTTAGGGGATGCACATCCTGGTATGGAATTTTATCATATCCTCCAAATATTTTAGCATCTTCCCACTTAGGGAAGTAGTCAAAATTGATACAAAAGTCAGCTTTGGAGGACCCCAACAGTGCCAATTCTTGGGGCTCCTCTGGTGCATGGGGAAGGGTCCTCATCCACGCATCCCAGTTGTCAACAGGTTCGGGCCTTTTACCTGCGAAGGAGGTGTCATTCATTCGCAGGGGGATACCTACTAGGCAGGTCGACATGGGATCTGAAGTTGCACCCATACTCAAACACATGCTGTCTTGGTTTAGGGCTTTGGCTAACGTGATCCAGATATTCTCTTGTGGCTGTTGTACAAGCCATCCTTCGATTCGGGGCAGGACGTTCAGCATCACCCACATCAGGGCCATGATGACTCCCGTGGTTTTCATTGTCATGGATCCTTTAAATCTAATATCAAAACAAACATGAATAACTTTTGAATCAAACCAAAACAATTTTTCAATTTTCTGATTCTTTTCAACTCCTCTCCGCCTCCCCCTTTTCTTTTACTTAAATTAGGATACAAGGTGGGATAGGGTTATTACGGGACTGTTAGGTTGGGATATAAACAAGGAGAATAAGGTAAGTGAAGGGATATGGGGTTGGAACACAGGGTAGTCTTAGAGGGAGTGTCGTAGAGGGGTTAATCATAAACTATGGCTTCTCTGTCTGGTATTCGCTGGTCGCTGATCGGTACACGTCATATCAGGTAAGTCCTTTCCCTTTCCATTTCTCCTTTTTCTTCTTTTCCATGCGACTGATGGATTGTTGTCGCTCTTATCCTTGTCTTTCCCACGATCCTCCACATACGGCTTCACATTTTTTGCCGGAATCCACCGCGGACCGCCTGGGGTGGAGACACATGCATACCCCCTCCCCCAGACGATTAACGGTGCGGGACCTAAAATTTGATGACTCTGCGGATCCTTAAACAGCACCGGCGGTCTTTCTGTCAATTTGGAATTTGTCGAATTCATGAAATGCCGGAAGACGGGGGGAGTTGGCTCACTATCAGAGCAATTTAAAAAATTTAACGTAAACAGAGCCTTGCAGAGGCGCTCAACGGGCGACTTCTCTCCTGCCTCTCCCCGCTGCTGTGTAAGGATGCGTTTAATATCTTGATGTTTCCTCTCAACTAACGCTTGTCCCGACGGAGAATGTGGAATTCCGGTCGTATGTTCTACTCCCCAGTTTTGAAAAAACTGACGCAAGGAGGCAGATACATACGCCGGTCCGTTGTCTGTTTTAATCTGTTTTGGAATTCCCAAAACTGCAAATGCCATAGTAAAATGTTTTTTGGCATCTCTCGCCTTCTCTCCGGCATGAGCCGAGGCGAAGAGAGCGCCTGAAAATGTGTCTACTGACACGTGTATATATTTCAACTTCCCGAAAGGTGTAAAATGGGTGACATCTGATTGCCAAATCTCATTGGAGTTCAACCCCCTAGGGTTGACTCCTGCGTTGAATGTAGGTATTTGATAGGATTGACATGATGGACATGTGGCCACTATTGCCTTAGCTTGCTCCAAGGATAGGTGAAACATCCTACGGAGTGCTGGCGCATTCTGGTGAAAGAATTGATGGCTAAGGCGAGCCTGTGCGAATGTGTCAGGTACGGTACACTTCATCACAGGCATCGCCAGAGCATCGGCTCTCGCATTGCCTTCAGATATAAAACCTGGCAAGCCAGAATGTGATCTTATGTGCATCACAAAATATTGATGCTGGCGGTGGGACAATAACATTACGAGCCGCGCAAGCAAACCAAATAATTTTTTATTTGGGACCTCTCTCAGTAAGGAATGCTCTGCTCTAGAAACTACTCCTGCCACATATGCCGAATCAGTTACGAGGTTGAGTGGCAGTTCCTCAAACCTCTCAAACACTCTAACTACAGCAGCTAGTTCAGCTATTTGAGGGGAACCCTCAACTATCTGAACTTCTTCGTCCCACTGGAGGGTCTCTGGATCTCTCCAAGTCAACACCGACTTATGAGAAGAGCCAGAGCCATCTGTAAAAACTGTTAGAGCATTCTTAATTGGTGTTTTACTTTGAGCCACATCAGGAGCCAATTTAAACTCAGTATTGAACAATTGGTGTTTTAGCTTTTGGTTGCCAATTTGGCCTGAGTAATTTTCGAGGGCAAGCTGGAGGTCCTCACTTTCTTGGAGCACTTCTTCAAAACTATTCTGCTTCCAAGGAACTTGGATGTACGCAAAATCACATCCTGCTAGTACACGGAGCCGGTGCCGAGCCTTAATGATCAGCTCGGCCACCAATTCCTGTGGCCTTGTTATTGTCTTGGACGATGTGTGAGGCAAGAAAATCCACTCCACGATTAGGAGCGACTCCTTGACCCCCTCGTCCCACTGAAAAATGAGACCATAATACCTTGGTGTCTTTCCCAGTACCATAAATCGGTACGGGAGAATCGGGTTAATTCTGTGTGCGTGTTTTGTGGAGATCGTAAACATTACCTTCTTGATGACCTGTTCGGCCTCTGGTGTCACGGCTATTGGGGCGTCTAGGGCTTGTCCTCCTCGTAGCAGCTCAAATAAAGGTGACAACTCTGAAGTTTTCAGTCTGAGGAGCGGCCTGATCCAGTTTATCGATCCACACAGTTGATGAAGTTCGCGCAAAGTTGACGGATGCTGCTCTAACTTCAGCAACTGCGGTGTTACTGTTGTCTCCTGGATCTTCATTCCCAAGTACTTCCAAGGTGGCATCCTCTGTATCTTTTCGGGATGTACTTGCATTCCCACGTCCTCGATGGCCTTGACAACCTCCTTTAAGGCAGAGTCTAGAGTCTCTCGGTTAGGTGAGCACACTAATACATCGTCCATATAATGATAAATCTTTGACTGTGGAAAGGTTTTCCTAACCGGGGAGAGCACCTCCGAGACATACCATTGGCAAATTGCTGGGGAATTTTTCATTCCTTGAGGCAATATGAGCCAATGATAATGTCTCATCGGTGCCTCCCGGTTTATGGAAGGCACTGAAAATGCAAATTTCGGCGCGTCGTCAGGGTGCAAAGGAATACTAAAAAAGCAGTCCTTAATGTCTATTATAGCTAGAGGCCAATTCTGCGGTAACATTGCAGGTGATGGGAGACCTGGTTGGAGGGGGCCCATTTCCTCCATCACTTTGTTCACTGCTCTTAGATCTTGTAGCAGCCGCCACTCGTTCTTTTTTGGTTTTTTGATAACAAAAACTGGAGTGTTCCAGGGGCTGGACGATGGCACAATGTGACCCTTAGCCAGTTGTTCGGCAACAAGGTCTTCTAGGGCGCGCAACTTCTCTCCTCTGAGGGGCCACTGCTCCACCCTCACCGGTGTGTCAGTGAGCCACTTGATAGGTGGGGTGGAGCGCGCCGCAGTGGCCCCGACTAGAAATTCTGGGGTGTAAAAGGAATTTCTAGTCTCGCACCCCATTGTGCCATCGCGTCCCTTCCCCATAACGTAAAACCTGAGGGGACAATATAGGGTTTTACGCAAGCTACCCGTCCTTCCGGACCCTCAATGGAGATGTTTGTGAGGCTCCTTTTGGGGGTAATTTGGCCACCCACTCCAACTAAGTTTCCTGGGGAAGGTTTTGTTCCCCATTCCGCTGGCCATTCTGTCTCTGCTATAACAGTGACGTCGGCGCCTGTATCTAGCATTCCCACTCGATCTATTTCGGAATGCCCATTTCGCAGTCTACATTGAAAAACAGGCTTGTCTTTTCCCACAACACTTGTCCACCACACACACGGTGTGCGAGCATTTCTAGGTATATTCTCGGGCAGCACAATCGCTTGTGCCAGCCAGGTACCTTTTGGAAGAAACCATGGTATGTGGTTGGGTTGTATGGTCACTGCAATGTTCTTCCCCGGTGCGTAAGTCTTAACTTCAGGAATCACAAAGATCCCCGGTGGACTCTTATTGGAGTCACCAATAATTAATACAGTCACGGGTGTCATGGGTGGATTTTTAATTGTCGCAGGAACACGTTGGGTGTCATCACGCGTTATATGTTCAACAAAAGCACTCACCAATTGGAGTCTCTCAAATGGTGTAGGTGATAAGTCTCCTGGATAAAGCTGTTGGTGTTGGATGTTTCTAGGCTCTAATGGTGTAGTGTCGTCAGAGGTAGCAGTCCTTAATTTGTTGAAGGAGCGCGAGGCTGCTTCGCGCTCCCATCCTGGTTTCCCGACCAGTAGGGTGATGGTGTTTGAGGGATCCACCATGGCATCGTTGGTGGGTACCATCCCCACGGCGGAGGATTTGGTGGCGCTTGCGGTTGTGGTGCTGGTGGGAAAGACTTGGCAGAATTGTTAGCTTGAGTCTTATTCTTATTTAGTTTTGGTTTTTTACAGTCCTTTGCAAAATGTCCAGTTCCATTACAATTGAAACACTTTTGTTCTTGTTGACCTGCATTTGTCTTTGATGTCTCCTTAGTATATTGAGTTTCTACTGGATATGTCACTTTACATTTATGTCCACACATTTTTGATTCATTCCCTGGTACACGTGGTTTAATTTGTGCACACTTTTCTGTAATTTGCTCAATCGTTGGTGGGGGGTCAATGGGAAACATCTCAATAACTCGTTTACACTGTTCATTCGCATTTTCTTTAGCTAATTCAGTTAGCATTTCTCTCAGCATCACTGGATTGCTGATAGCTTTACTCATCGCCTCCCTGAGGCGATCCACAAAGGCTGTGAAATTCTCATCCGGGCCTTGCCGGATCGTTGTGTAACTAACTGGAGGCCCCATGTCAATAGACATGGTGAACAAAATGTTTTTTGCTGCTAACTGTACATCCCTTAGTATTTCCTCTGGAATGTTATTTGCTTGGTCACGAGGTTTGGATTGATTCCCCTCCCCCACAAGATGGTCTATAGTAATATTGGCTTTATTTGGGTCACCTTTATATGATTCAAGCAACTTTGTTAATTCTCTTCTCCATCTTTTGTCCCATATCCAGTAGTGACTCTCAACTAAAAGACTTGACATCAGCGTTTTGATGTCATCAGGTACTAAGACAGATGTTTTAAAGGTTGCATTTATAAGTCCTTTAAAATATGCTGAATCTCTTCCAAATTCTTTTGAGGCTTTACAGATTTCTTTTATCGTTTGTTGTGGGAGAGGCTCCCATCTGGGATTGGCACCTGTCCTATTGTATGTCACTGGTGCTACAATGGGTGTGGGCAAGGCTGCTGCCAAGGCTTGTTGGCTATAGGCTTCAGGCACACCCCCTTCCGGTGTAGACCCGTGGGAACCGAAAGCCTGGGCGTGGGAAAGTGGAAGGGGGGCGGGGTTCCCAGGGGAGGAGACAGGGAGGTGGGCGGGGTGCGCGACGGCAGGGGTGGAGGGTGTTGGGGGGTGGAGCTGGGAAGGAGGGAGGGGACCCGTAGGATTGACATCGCCGGCCGCAGAGGGTGGGACCGACGCGTGACCAATCGATGCCAAGGGGGTAGAGCTAGGGAAGGGGGTTAGGGGGTTCCCGCCGCGATCTCCCGCGCATGCGCCCTGAATTCCGCATTGCGGCAAAACTAATTCAATGGTATACCGTGGCGCAGTGAAAATTCCCCTGCCGCCATCTCCCGATGGCGCAGTAAGAATTCCCCCGCCGCCATTTCCCGATGGCGCAGTAAGAATTCCCCCGCCGCCATCTCCCGATGGCGCAGTAAGAATTCCCCCGCCGCCATCTCCCGATGGCGCAGTAAGAATTCCCCCGCCGCCATCTCCCGATGGCGCAGTAAGAATTCCCCCACCGCCGTTCCCCGATGGCGCGGGTTTAAATTCTATTAAACTATTATAACGTGGGGAGGGACACACAACCGGTGCAACTGGGGACGGAGGGAAAGGAATAAGGGCTGGGGTGGGATCTGTCTTGGGTGGATCCGTCCCAGGACAGAAGGGGTCGGTGGGATCACGAACAGAATCGGAGCTTCTGTGGCTCCGGATTTCTCCCTCACGCTGCTCGCTAATGAGGGGTATCCTGCCGTTTTCCACACCGGAGGGAAGAGGGATCGGGTTAGTGGCATTAGGTTCACTTTTCGGAGAAGGGGGAACAGCTTTATCTAAACCAGAACTCTTCTCCCCGTTGTTAGATAAAACTCGATAAATCGCGATTTGTAACCCGAAAAATTTCTGAACTGCAAATCGCCCCTCGCTGTCACATTCGTTTAGTTTAAATCCTACACGATCCCAAAATTCTAAAGTAAAAACCTCTTTTGGTGCTTCAAAAGAAACATTTTCGATTACCCACTTTACAAATTTCCGTAATAACTTTTTGTCAAATTTTTCCCCTGAAGTAACTAACTGAACTTTTAAACCGTAATAAATAAATGAAAGCTCCTTTTCCCTCTTAGCAAGGTGGTTGCCCATCCTTACTATAGAAGAAAACTCCCCCACCTTAAACTAAAAAAAAAAAACGCGGCGGAACAAAGTCCAAGCACTCACTTGCTCTGCGAATTCTTCTCCGAATTCTTTTTCGCCGGCTTCTTCAAATTCCCCTCTCTTCTCGAGGGTCCCCTCTCTTGTCGAGGGCAAACCACCAAAAGAAATCCAAAGAAATGGGGGGGCCTTTGTGGAGTGAGCTGCTTTCCCGCTCCCGGAGCCGGGGGTCGCAGCTCGACCTGCAGAAGCTGCTTTCTTAAACGAAAGGCAGCTCCGCAGGGAGTGGCCCGCAACGGCGTCTTCGCTGCTGGTAGCGAGCTGTCTTTCGTGGTTCCTCCAGGAACCACTCACGTTGGGCGCCAACTGTAAAGTTTTATATTATTTTCGGTGTAATACCTACTCGTCCTCCGATCCCAGGCACGGTGCCTCTGCTCGGTGGTTGCCTTCCTCACCACTGTGCTACCTCAACCCCCTGTCCGTTAGGATGAGAGCCGAGGGAACCCCGAGGATTCCACACAGGGAGGAAGGCGTGGAGGGTCGTCTTGGGTTTGGTTCAGGAGGAATCACAAAGGCAGGAGCGACTCTAAGCTTCAGGCAACAGAGAGGTTTATTCCCTGGAACCCCAAAGTCAAAGGAGCCCCGACTAGCTCTCGACAGCAACTTATGTAGTACAATAAACAACCAATCAGGGTAAAGGCTTGGGGTGGGATTAAGGCGGGAGCTTTCAACAGCAGCAAATAATATAGAAACAGGGGAGTGGTTTGGGGATAACAACAAATCATAAACAGGGGTACAGAGAACTTTCCAGAACAACCTGTCAATCACCTTTGTGATAGACAAATAACATATTCAATAGGAACAAGGGGTGTCAACTTTGGGTGTTAACTGGGGTGTGACTACAACCAGGCTAAACCATGGATGTTTTTATAGCAGGGGGGCGACTCCCCGATGGACCAATCCACCAGGAAGTCCTCAAGCCCCTAGGTCTCGTTTCTATATTGACAACTGCCACAACTGCCTGGTTTATTCAAAGCTGAGAGAAAAAGTTTTGGATTTTTCTCAACCTGAAGTGAGAGATTAATATCTCTGTGCAATTTCCCATACAGGCAATGCAGAGCAGGAGACTTAAAAAGCATAATTTTTCGCTTTTATGCAGTCCCTGTCTTGCTGTGCTCCCTGTATGTATGTACTAGGAAATACGCTGGAGTTAAATGTCATGCTGGGAGCAGTCCTGAGCATCCTCACCACACAAGAAGAACACTTCCAAGCCCCACCTGCTGTCTCCTTCCACACAGATCTTGTCTCCCAGCACTGGCAGCAGCTCCCCGGCTGGCTGAGAGCTGCCCCTGGCAGGCAGCAGAGTCCCTGCCCCAGCACAGCGCCCTGGGCTGCAGGACCCTGCTCTGCAGGACAGCCCTGGGCACCCCTGGCTGCTCTACACAAGAGAGAATCAGAGAATGCACTTACAGGATCTGTAGTCATTGGGATGTTCCAGCTTTAGGAGATCACTCCAGGAGCTGCAGCTGCCTTGTCCTGCAGCCAGAGGCTTCCTGTGCCAAGGGCTGGCAATGATTCTCCCCCAGGCACTTCTCAGCATCTTCCCGCCCTGGCTGATTGAAGCTCTCTGTGCCTCTGTGCTGTGCCCGGGGTGGCTGCAGGCAGTGCCCCAGCCCTGCTGGGCTGTGCACAGGAGCTGCTCCTGGCCAGAGCTGTCTCTCTGCAGCGCTGCCCTTGCCAGGAGCTGCCTCTGTGCCAGGAGCCCGGCCCAGCTCAGCAGCACAGACACAGCACAAGGACTGTAATGACCCTCTGGGGCTTTGGTGCTGAGTCCCTGAACATCAGGCCCTGAGAGGGAGGTGAAGAAACCTCTCAAGAATTCTAAGTCACAGTCAAACTCCAAAGTTTCTTGAAGTTTTAATGGGTCTCACTGAGGGACACGACTGAGAAAGTGTCCCCAGGTTCCAGTTAGAGCAGAACACTGGAGGCAGTGATGACAGCTGGGCACAAACAAGGCAAAGGTGTCTGTGATGCTGAGCAAAGCTGGATGTGTTTCAGCAATGCAAAGGGCCAAGGCCTGAGCCCCAGCCCCTGGCAAGGCACATCCTGTCCCTCCCTCATTGCTCAGGCCTCTTCCCGGGCCACTGCCATGTGGGCATGTGCAATGGCAAGGGCAGCACCATGGGGCGGCCCCTGCCAGGCTGCTGAGCAGGGCCAAGGAGGCAATGAGGCCCCAGCACAGCAAGGCTCACTTGTCTCCTCCTCATGCCTCACGCCCAGGGCCAGCAGCCATGGCCAAAGTGCTGCAGGAGTTGCCTCTGGCAGGGCCTTGCAGCTGCTGCCCATGCCTGTGGCCTCTGCAGCCCAGGCTGTGCTACGGTGTCCCTGCGCTGCGCCTCTGTCCCTGCAGGCTGTCCTCATGCCCTGGCTGCCCCACCTGGCTGGCCCCTTCCTTTGCTGACAGCTCTGCCTCCTGCCTGCCTCTGCCTGGCCACACAAAGCCTTGGCCTTGATACCAAATGGGTCAATTAAATTTTTACTGTGCCTGTGAACTTTTAGCAGAGAAACGAGGCATGCAGGGGCTTCTTTCCCAGTGGGGACAGTTGGAAGAGAAGGATACATCTGGCTGCAGAGTGCAGTGATAGAACAAACAAGGATTGAATCTTGGAACTTGGGATGGGTTTTATGGTAATGGATAATTTGTAATAAGTATGCCTCAGCTGTATATAAGAAACACAGTTGTAGAATCACGTGTCCATGTAACATTAGGGGTTATTCTATATTTGACCTCAAGCATGAATAAATGATGCTCTCTTTAACATCAAATTAGTGTTAAGGAGTCTTATTTTGATATTTTGGAGATGTGGTTACAGTGGGTTCTCATGGAACCAAGGAGTCAACTGTGACACTGTGGAATCTCATGGAACAAAGGGTCTGTTGTGACAAAGCAGAACCTGATGGAACCGTGGGGACCATTGTGACACTGTGGGGCTGCATGGAACCAAAATCCAGTTTAATACAGTAGGGCCACATGGAGCCAAGGGGCCACTGTGACACTGCGGATCCACGGAGATCATTGTGACACTGAGAAACCGCATAGAGCAAAGTATCCATTGTTAGACTGTGGGGTCCTGTGGAACCAAGGGGACCACAGTGACATTGCAGGGCTTCATGGAACAATGGAGACTTTTATGACACTTTGGAACCCACTGGAACCAAGGGGCCATTATAGCAGGGCAGGGCCTCATGGAATAAAGGGGACCACAGGGACATTCTGGGGCTCCCTGGGACGAAGGGTCCATTCTGACACCGAGAAACCAAGGACACCATTGTTACACTACTGGACATCATGAAACCAAGGAGACCATTGTGACACTTTGAGGCCTCGTTGGACCAAAGGACCATTGTGGCACTGCAGGGCCTCATGGAACCATGGAGGCCATTTGTACACTTTGAAGCTTGTGAAACCCAGGAGCCATTGTGGCACTTCAGAGCCTTATGGAACCGAGAGGACCATAGTGATACTCTGTGGGGCTCAATGGAACCAAGGGGCCTTTGTGACACTTTGCAACCCCATGAAACCAAGGAGTCCCCTGTGACACTACAAGGCCTCATGGAAGCAAGGAACCATTGTGACACTCTGGGGTCTCATCAGGCCAAGGGGCAATTCTGTCACTGTGTGGCACCATTGATCCAAGGAGACCATGGTGACACTGCAAGACCCCATGGAACCAAAGGTCCATTCATGGAATCCTGGAGACCATAATGACACTTTGAGGCCTCGCTGAATCAAGGGGCTCTGCAGGACCTTGTGGAACCAAGGAGACCCTTCTGACATTGTGAGTCCCTATGGAACCAAGGGTCCATTGTGATACTGCGGTACCAAGGAGACCCCTGTGACACTGCAAGGCCTCATGGAATCAAGGGACCATTGTGACACTGCTGGGCCTTGTGCAGCCCGGGGGCCACTGTGATCCTGAAGAGCCCAACAGAGCCAAGGGGCAATTGTGACATTGCAGGACAATACAGAATCATGGAGATCATTGTGACACTCTGCAGCCTCATGGAATCAAGGGGCCATTGTGTCATTGTGCAGCTCCATGGAACCAAGGAAACCTTTTTGACAGTGCAAGGCCTCATGGGAGCAAGGGGCCAGTGTGACACTGCAGGGCCCCATGGAAACAAGGGGCCAGTGTGACACAGCGGGGCCATGTGCAACCAAGGATCCAATATGACACTACCATTGTGACACTGTGGGGCCCCATGGATCCAAGGGAACAGGTGACAGGTCTGGTTGGCTTGGCCTGACTGCCTCAACTGACCTTGGCATGTCGAGGATCTCTTCCCATGGGCCCCTGAAACACGGGGGCTCTGGGCTTTCCTTCAAATGGAAAAGAACTGTCCTTCTCCTCCAAGTGCCCATGGCCAAAATGGGATTGTGACTCCAAAATTCCCTATATCCAGGGAGTGCTTCTAAACAAAAGCTGCCATTACCAACAAGTTTGGCTGCCCTTGGCTTCCTGAGAGCCATCTCTCACCTGCCTTCAAACACTGGGGCTCTGGGCTTTCCTTCCTATGGAAAAGAACCATCCCTCCTGCCCACGCATCCATGGCCAAAACTGGTACTTCTCCTCCAAAATTCCCTATATCCAAGGGTTTCTCAAAGACAAAAGTTGCCAGGACAGACAGCTCTGCCTGGCCTTGGCCTCTGGTGCCTCCCTCTAACCTGGCCCTGAAACACCGGGGCTCTGGGCTTTCCTTCCTCTGGGAAAGAAATGGCCTTCTGCTCATAGTCTAAGAAACTGAGCAGAGGACAAGGCCAGCCAGACCTGTGTCTTGTAGCAGCTTTTGTCTGACAGCAATCCTTGGATAGATGGAATTTTGGAGGCCAAATTCCAGTTTTGGCCACAGGCACCTGGAGAAGAAGGATGACTCTTTTCCATAGGAAGGAAAGCAGAGCCCCAGTGTTTCAGGGGCAGATAAGTGGCAGCCAGCAAGGGCGAAGGCCAGCCAAAGCTGTCTGTCCTGGCAGCTTTTGGCTGGGAGAAATCCTTGGATAGATGGGATTTTGTGAGGTAGAATCCCAAGTTTGGCCATGGCCCCTGGAGAAGAAGGGGGCTCTTTTCCATAGGAAGGAAAGAACAAAGCTCTGGTATTTCAGGGATGAGAGGTGATCACCAGAGGCCAAGGCCAGCAAGAGCTGGCAGGTTTTGTCCAGGAGAAACCCTTCATATAGGGATTTTATTAGGGGGAGTACCAATTTTGACCATGGGCACTGGGAGGAGAAGGACAGTTCTGTTCCATAGGAAGGAGAGCACAGAGCCCCAGTGCTCCAGAGGCTGATGAGCAGCAGCCCTCAAGATGCCAAGATCAGCCAGACCTGTCAGGCAGCCCCCAGGAGGCCCAGCCAGCCAGGCCTGTTCCATGTTCCCTTGGTTCCATCAGGCCCCACAGTGTCACAATGTTCCCCTTGATTCTGAAGTGTTGCAGGTGCTGACTGACACCTTGCAGTGTCACAGTGGCTTCTTGGTTCCACAAAGCCCTGAAGTGTCACAATGGCCCCTTGGCTCCCTGTGGCCCTGCTGTGTCACAATGGCTCCTCTGGGACACTCTGGGCTCCACAGTGTCACCATGGCCCCTTGGTTCCATGGGCACCCCTGAGTTCCACAATGGTCCCAATGAGCCCCGTGGTGCATTTGGTGCTGAGCCCTTGAACCTCAGGGCCTGAGAGGAGATTGCACAAACCTTTCCAGGAGCCAAAGGCAGAGGAAAAACCCAAAGTGTCTCAAAGGATTGATGGGTCCCACTGAGGTCCATCCCCAACACAGGCTCCTGATGGACTCCTTGGAGGAGAGAATTGGAGGCCAGGATTGCACAAAGCTCTCAGAGACTCCAAGGCAAAAGCAAAACCCAAAGTCCTTGGAAAAACCTGCAGTCCCTGGGAGCATTCAGGAGCCCCCAGGGCCATTCCTGAGCAAGGCTCCCCAGGGACTCCTTCCAGCAGATCCCTGAGGCCACTGGGATGTGGGGGGGATGCTGAGGGCAGGACAAGGGGGTGACAGTGGCCAGCCTTGCTGGGGCTGTGCCAGGAGGCCCCAGGGCCTCAGGACAAGGTGTCTCCTGCCAGCCCTTGGTGGCACAGACCCTGCTGTGCCCCAGGGCACCGAGACTTGGCTTCTCTTTGTCCCCACCTGTCATCTCTGCCTCCAATTTCCTGCTCTAACTGGAACCTGGGGACACTTTCTCACTTGT
The DNA here is from genome assembly GCA_034509425.1 of Eopsaltria australis. Lineage (NCBI taxonomy): Eukaryota > Metazoa > Chordata > Aves > Passeriformes > Petroicidae > Eopsaltria > Eopsaltria australis. The sequence goes on along the minus strand of JAVTVJ010001290.1, from coordinate 45,306 downwards.
GTCCCTCAGTGGGACTCATTAAAACTTCAAGAAACTTTGGAGTTGAATTCTAACTTTGAATTCTTGAGAGGTTTCCTAACAAACCATGGCTCTGCCTTGATTTCCCTCTGCTCTGGTGCAGTTCATCAGGAAGGTTTCCTGCTACAGTTATGGAGAAATATTTCAAAGAGTTTCTCAGAAATACACATTCCTATTTTAAAGGGTGTATTTTATTACTGAGTTCCCCCACTGAAAAGAGACACACTCCTCAAGTGTGTGCTGAGCCCAAGGTGCCACCAAAGCCACTGCAGCCCTGGCCTGGGCCAGCTGTGAGGGTGGATCCTCATCCCAAGCTGCCCTGGGCCATGACAAGGGGCTGTGGCCATGGACACTGCACTGACCCCACTGCTGCGTTTGGCTGCCAGGGACACCGTGAGGAGGTCAAGGTTCCTTGGGAACACTGGGGAGGACTGAGACAGACTGGGGGACACTGGGAACGGTGTGGGAGACACTGGGACACACTGGGGATGATACTGGGGGTACTGGGACAAACTGGGGACACTGGAAACACTATGGGGAAGACTGGGGGACACTGGAGCATATTGTGGATGACACTGGGGGGAAGTGGAAGGGACTGGGAATTACCTCAGGTGTATTGAGAGGGACTGGAGGGGCAGTGGGCGTGTACTGGGCTGTACTGGGAATGAACTGGGAATTAACTGGGAGGGACTGGAAGACTTGAATTGACTGTTCCCGCCTCCGCAGGCTTCCCATTGGCCGAGGCTCCCGCCTGTCAGAGCCCGCAGCCAATCAGCTCCTGGGATCGGGGCCTCGGGGGCGGTGCCTCCAGTCAGCGCCATTTCTTTGCCTGCAACTCCCGTCATGCCCCGCGGCCCGATAGAGCCCCATTGGAGCCGGGACTACAACTCCCGTCATGCCCCGCGCCCCACAGATTCCCCCGGTATCCGCCCCCCATTTGCCCCATAAGTGTCCCCCAGACCCTCCAGGATCCCTCAGTGCCCCCTCAGTGCCCACTCGGGTCCCCCCAAAAGCGTCCCCGGACCCCCAGGTGCTCCCAGCCCCACAGATGCCCGTTACAGCCACTCCTGGGACTTCATCTCCTATCATGCCCCGCGGCCCCACAGCCCCTCATAACACAGTTCCGCGCGTAAAACTCCTGTCACGCTCCGCGCCCTAAAGAGCCCGGTTAGAGCTCCCCAAGCTCCCCCCAAGAGCTCCCGAACCGTGTTCGTTCCCCCCGAGGAGCTGAAGTCGCGGCTCGGACGCAAAAGTGTCCCCCAAGGGCCTTCCCGGACCCCCAAACGCCCCGTTCGAGCCGCTTCCGGGACTACACTTCCCATCATGCTCCGCGGCGCCCGTAGAGCTCCATTGCAGCCGTGACTCCATCTCCCGTCATGCCCCGCGGCACACAGAGCGCCATTGTAGCAGCGCTTCCAACTCCCGTGATGCTCCGCGGCACCGTTGACCCGTATTCTACCCGCGCCTACAACTCCCATGATGCCCCGCGGCGCAGAGAGCCCCGTCAGAGCCCCCAAGGGCCCGCCCGGACCCCGCAGGGCCCCAAATTCCCCTCCCTGACCTCCAAGGGCCCCCCTGGACCCTCAAGGGCCGCTCCCAACCCCAGACTTTCCCTCAGGATCCCTGAGTGCCCCCCAGTGCCCACTCGCCCCCCAAGTGTCCTCCAGACCCTCAGGGAACCTCTAAATTCCCTCCCCAGACCCAAAACTGCCCCAAATGTGTCCCAGAAATGTCTCCATGCACCCCGAAGTGCCCCCATTGAGCTCTTCTGAGAAAAAGGTTATTTAAAAAGACGGCAATAAGAATTAAAAGTGGACAAAGAAGCATAAAGAGGGAGAAATCAATAACCAATAGAGGTGAATTAATTAACGAAGGGAATTTCTTTACTTAGAACCAATGAACATTAAGCTATTTTGTTACAGAAAAGGTATAGATTTTTGTTTAGATATAAAAATTGAGTAATAAATTATAAAATAATATTATAAATAAGAAATAAATAAAACTTATAAATGTAATGATTAAATATTTAAAAGAAAAAATTAATTATATTACTAATTGCGAAGGAAAAAAATATATAAATGTTGTTGGATATATTGGGCTGTCAGTGCCAGGTGGGCGATGTCAGACATGGTGAGGGTGGGGCTGAGGAGCAGCTTGTCCAAACAGGGTCAGCCTGCAAGGGGCTCATTCTTCTCTGTGCCCACACCTCCTAAGGACACATTCAGCATCAACATCACTTGGGGATTTCACCTCTTCTCTGAAATGAAAAGTAAAAAAAATACTCATGTGATTAAAAAGCAAAAATTGTGTTTGTTGCTCTTTTAAATCTCCCTCCTTGACAGAACTCCAAACTGACTCCCATCAGCTGCACAAGCCCTGGAGACTTGAAGACAACTGAAGGAAGACAAGGAGCTCCTGAGGCCTTTCAGGATTTTAATCAGCCCCACGGTGGATTTGGGGCTGAGCCCAGGAGCTTCAGGCACTGAGAGAAGGATGAAGAAGCTGCTCAAGGAGTCAGAAGCAAAACTCCAAGTGCCTTGCAGCATCAATGGGCCCTGGTGAGGGCAGGGAGTGGCAAAGGCTGCGCAGGGACTGGTGAGAGCAGATCCTTGAGGCCAGGATTGCAGGGAGCCAAAGGCTGTGAGCAGGGAAGGGCAATGCTGAGAAAGGCCTGGCTTGGCTGGAGGAAGCAGAAAGGCCAAGGCCTGAGGCCAGGCCTGGCACAGCAGGGCCTGTCCCTCCCGGGTGCCTCGGGGCTGTTTGTGGGGCAGGGGGATGGGAGGGGCAGCAAGGACAAATGGCATCAACCTGGGTGACACTGCAGATCCTCCTGGAACCAAGGGCCAGTGGGACACAGCAGGGCCTCATGGAAACAAGAGGCCATTGTGAGCCTGCAGGGCTGCAACAGCCCAGAACACTCAAATGCTGGGGGAACCAAAGGTTCCTTTACTGGAGTTTGGTGCACAGGAGAAACACCAACCAGATATTCCCAAGAGGTCAAAATGACACAAAATTCTCTACTGACAAAATACAGACTATCAAGGAATTTTGGCAAATCATTTAATACAACATCCAATTCAACATAACACACTTATCGTAGCAGTAGTTCATTAACTTGGCCCCTTTAACCTGGAAACCTTTAAACCCTTAAGAAGTTAGAGTTACCCAGAAATGTTCCAGGTAAATAGGATTAGAAGGTGAAGAAAGAGAGAGAAAAAGACAAGACAGAATAAATTTAGAAAAACACACATACAGCTACCATCTCCTAGGCTTCCAGCATGGATGAGACACAAACCCCAGGAGAAGGCAGGGACCAGACCATGGGCTGACCTCGTGCTCCATCTTTGAAGCCCCTGGGCCTTTGTGGGGCTCCCCCCAGGTGGGACTTGTGATTGCTGGGGCAGTCAGAGCCTGGCTTAGCACTGCCCTGGTGTGACTGATTGACAGCTCATCCCAAGGTGTCTCGGGACATTGATCTCATCCAGCCTCTGACAGCGACCATGGTGACACTGCGGAACCTCATGGAACCATGGATCAGGTGTGACAATGTGGATCCAAGGACACCGTGGGGACACCATGGAACCTCATGGAACCAAGGGGACATTGTGACACTGTGGGGCCTCATGGAACTGAGGAGTCCATTGTGACTGATAGGGAAGATGTCTTTAGAGACAATTCCATGGGTGAGGCTGTGGGTGTTAACATCTTTGAAATGGGTCTTAATGTCTCTATGAACTTCAAGCAACAGTTTTATTACAGAGCCCAGACAGCCTGACTCCTGAAACAGACAAGTGGGTCTGCACAAGCCTGAGTTTATGAACTTCTGGGTAAAATGAGAGGTTCAAGGGGGATATGGGGTAGGCAGTTCAGGAAGGCTGTACCTTCCTAGTACCTCAGGCAATGGGGAAAGGAAGGGGGAAACACATGGCTGCGAGTTTCGGATAAAAGGAGGCTTCACCCTCTGAAACCCCGAGAGAGAAAACCCCATGGGCATGTGCCCCAGTGAACTCTCTCCCTTTACTGGAATAAAGTTGGAGGACTCCTCTGTCTCCTTTATGGACACTGGCTTTTCACAGCGAGATTTTCCATCCGTGACACTGTGGAACCTTACGGAACCAAGGGCCCATTGTGACACATCAAGGCCTCGTTGGAACAAAGGAACCATTGCTGACAGTACAGAAACTCCTGGAACCAAGGGCCCATTGTGACAATGCAGATCCAAGGACACTGTGGTGACACGATGGAACCTCGTGGAACCAAAGAGACCATTGTGAGACTCTGGTGCCTCATGGAATCATGGAGACCATTGTGAAACTCTGGGGCACCATGGAACCAAGGGGCCCCTGAAACTGTGGGACCCATAGAACCAAGGAGCCGTTGTGACACAGTGGGGTCGCAGGGAGCCAAGGGGCCATTGGGACACTTTAGGGTTTGTGGAACCAAGAAGCCACTGTGACATTGCAAGACCTCATGGAAGCAAGGAGACCATTGTGACACTCTGGGGCCCCATGGAACCAAGGGAGCATGGAACAGGCCTGGCTGCCTGGGCCTCGTGGGGGCCACCTGACAGGTCTGGCTGACGTTGGCATTTCGAGGGCTGCTGCTCATCTGCCCCTGAAGCACTGGGGCTCTGGGTTTCCTTCCTATGGAAAAGAACTGTCCTTCTCCTCCAGGGGTTCATGGCCATAATTTGGATTTTTCCTCCAAATTTCCTTTTATGCAATAATTGTTCCCAGATGAAATCTGCCAGGACACACAGATGTGGCTGGCTTGGCCATCTGGGGGCCACCTCTCATCTGCCTTTGAAACACTGGCACCATGTGCTTTTCTTTCCTGTGGGAAAAAAGCACCTTTCACATCCAGGTGCCCATGGCCGAAATTGGGAATCTTCCTCCTGTTGCCTTCTTGCTATGAAGGCAGGCGACCTGGTTCAAGAACGACAGCACGGCAGCCCGGCCTCACCCGGGCCACTCGGGCCATGGACTCACAGACACCAATGTGGTGGATGGTCAAATGGCCTTTATTATCTTATCTCATGAGGTTAAATAGTCTAGGGGGCTTCACTACGTCAGAAAGGGGACGATGGGATAGCTAGGGTTAGTAAGGAGTGGAAAACTACTGGGTCAGGAGGGGTTGCATACTTTGGGTGATCTGTTATCATGCAGGAATGAAGGGGGGAGGGTTCCATGCTGCCCTTGCTTTCCGTCACATCGCGAGATCTTCCGTCCGCCTGTCCCTGTCTACTACACTTCCCCCCCTTTTTTCACAAATGAATGAGGTAGTCATGGATACATGTATCGAAGTGAGGTACGAGGTAGTAACTTGACAAGGGAAAAGGGGTTTGGTATACCTGAGTAGATTTCGCAAGGCAAGTTAGAAAAGTCTTGCGATTCACAGTGTTTACAGTTTGGATTACAGCATTTGTTGATGTTCTAAAAACAGAATGTTGGCCCGTTCCAGACGGGTCTGGATAAAAGAGACTAGTTTGTTCAGCAGGCATGGTCCAAAGGTAAAAGCTAAAAACAATATTGCCAGTGGACCTACCAAGGCGGAAATTAGTGTGGTGAGCCATGGTGATTGATTGAACCAGGACTCAAACCAGCTCTGTTGGGCTTCCCTGTCTTTCTGTCTCCGAGCTAGCCTATCTCGGAGCTCTGCCATGGAGTCTCTGACGACTCCTGTGTGGTCTGCATAAAAGCAGCATTCCTCTTTCAAGGCGGCACACAAGCCTCCTTGTTGCATGAACAAGAGGTCTAATCCTCGCCTGTTCTGCAAGACTACTTCTGAGAGTGAAGAAACTGATTTCTCTAGAAAGGAAATGGATTTCTCGATCTTCTGCAAGTCTTCATCGATGGTCATTTGTAGCTGAGACAGTCCTTGGTGTCGGGTCGCAAGAGCTGAGACACCCGTGGCCGTTCCGGTTGCTCCCAGGCCGAGCAGCATTGCAATAGTTACACCTGTTATCAGTGCTCTTTTGTGGAGCCGGTCGGGTTTCTCAAGAAGGTGGTACATCTCTTCGTCTGTATGGTACAGGACCTTAGGAACAATTAGAACTTGGACACAAAAGTCAGTGGAATCATTGAATTTGTCAAGACACACACAAGGACTCACTCCAGATCGCTGACAAACCCACATCCCAGATGCGGATGGAATCACCCACTTATTCTTTCTGTTGGGCTTGACGACTTTGGTGCAGATGTTGCCTTTCTTTGCTAAGGTTGCATTGCCAAAACATCTGCCCTGACCCGTGACTTGACTCAGGGTGATTCCTCTGCGGGGAGTATCCCACCTGCACTGGTGAGGGGAGTCGGCTGTGGAGTAACTGAAGGGGATATTTAAAGCAACTCCTTCGTAGAAGGGGGGTTTGACATCATAGCAAAGCCAGCAGGAATCAGTTAGGTTCGGGTTGGATTCGTTCAGGGAAAGAAAGGTAGCTTCTAACATATGAACGATTGGGTCAGAGTCAGACTTGGCTAAACTACTTATCTGGGAGGCATCTGCATGACCGATCAGGGTATCAGTGACTTTTGTGGGCAAGGCTTTGGAGTGGGTTGTGTTTTTCCCTTTTAGTACATCTTTAATAACTTTGTTTGGCCCAACCGCCCGGGATGCAGGGGGTTGGAGCTTGATAATTCGCACATTCACCCACTCTTTTGACCCTTGAATGACTACTGTCCACGTCCTGCCTGTGGCCCAACTAGGGTGATTTGGCTGCAAAACGGTCATGTTATAGTCAGTGCACCTCCGAGATTTAGGGATTTTATGATAGTTTTGATAGTATTTTTCCTGAAGGACAATAGGTTGTTTACAACCAGTTGGAGCCCAGGTGAACTGTAAAAATTCATCGGGCTTTTGAGGTTCCCACCCAGGTCTTGATGATCCAGCATTTGTAACAATGGTTTCACAGCCCCAGTACCCACAATATCCCCACCCCGGATAATTGCAGTACTTCTTCCCTGGGTTTGAGGCTGGGCACCAATAGGATAGATGCATACTTGTAACATGAGGGGAATAGGGGTTTACTTTTGGTTTTCCAGGGAACAGATCGGAAATGCGGATCACAAAGGATGGGGCATTCGGTGTGGTGGTTTCTTTGAGCACCTTGTCATTTGACAGGTATTGCATGACCCACCTGAATGGCTGATGAGAGTAATGGTTTGGATTGGCTTGTCCTCTGGTAACAAGCCCCAGCAGCAAAATCACACAAAAACACTGTTGACGTCTGGGTTTCACCGGTACAGAACTCTTGGGTGCTGCTTGACGGCTTGGAGGTCTGTCATTTTCCTCTGGAACAGGGGTGTACGCTTTACGGGGGTGTCCCACGAGCATGTCCTGCAAATAGAAACTCACAGTTCTCATTAGTCTCATTCTGCTCATTCTGAAGGTCTGGCTTTAGTGACCTCAGTGGACACCACTTGATTTTGCCTTCCTTTTTGACAGCTGCATACCCTCGCCCTGTGAGTACCAGTCTCCAGCCCCGTTCCCATTCGCCTAGTTCATTTTTAATTATGACCTGCGGGCCCTCCTCTAATGCTCGGGTGGCCCAGTGTTTTTGAGCGGGACAGTTTGTTTCATCCCCCCTAGAGAATTGGTTCAGTGCTAGCAAAGCGGTTGCTAGTATACGTGCTTGGTCCCCTGAGGGAATGGAATTTTCAAAGCCTTCTGCTTTTGCTAGTACTTCTAACTTGGCTTTCAGGGTCTGATTTGCTCACTCAACAATGGCCTGCCCGGTGCTGTTATATGGAATACCTTGCACTAGAGTGATGCCCCATTTCGAGGCGAATTCCTGCACTGGTTTGGAGATAAAATTGGAACCGTTGTCAGTTTTAATCTGTTTGGGGATGCCAAGCCATGCCATGGCTGTCAGCCAGTGCTGAATTGTGGCTCTAGAGTTAGTTTTGGGGTGCTGCATGGCCACAATCACTCCGCTGTAAGTGTCCACTGTCACTGCAAGCCATGCCCGAGGCTTCAGCAGTTGACATAAAGTGAAGTCTGACTGCCAGATTTCTGAGGGCTTGAGACCTCTTGGGTTGATCCCACTGGACCATAGGGGTAACTTCTGGCAATGAGGGCAGGTGGCCACTACATGTTTTGCGTCTGCCGCCAAGATCCCGCATCTCTTCGCCAGTGCCTTGGCTCCGATGTGGAGTGACTCATGTAATTGACGAGCTTTTTGCAGTGTCCACACTCCCTTTGCTGCGGCATCCGCCTTGTCGTTGCCGGTCTGGAAATAACCTTTGACTGGGTTGTGGCTGTTGATGTGGATGACAGACACGGTGCCCTGTCGCGAGGAGAGTGCTTCTTCCAGCATTAGAGCTGCTGCAGATGCTGACACACCTGGCCCTGACATGGCCAGGCAGAGCCTTGCCACGAATATAGAGTCTGTTACGATGTTGAGGTGTTCTTCTTGGAAGAGTCCACACGCCAAGACCACTGCTGTTGCCTCCAGCTGTTGCACTGACAGTGTGGGGTCACGTGCTTTGATGCAGTGCCACTGTTCTCCCGTCTGCCACACCGCCGCTGCGGTAGAAGTTGTGGAGGAAGCGTCTGTGAAGACCGTCGGTCCTGGCAGCGGTCGGTCCGCGACCTTCGGTGGCACGTCTATGTCCACAATGGTCAGTAGCTGGGTCCAAGGTGGTTTGGCGGAGTAGGAGATTTCTCCTGCGAAGCCTGTGAGAGCAAGGCCTAGGTGCTCCTGTGTCGTGGTTGATTCTGTGATTGGCTGCTTGCGGAAAGGAAGGTGGATTCTCGTCGGCTCGGTTCCCAGGTGTCTCAAGGCAAGTTTCCTGCCCTTCGTGATGAGGTTGGCGATGCATTCGATTCCTGGGGAGAATTCACGAGCCGGTTTTCCAAGGACTATCCACTGGATCGGTCGGGACTTCTCTGAAGGCCCTTGGGCTAGTGCTCCCACTCCTCCCTTCGGTGTAAAGTGAACATATAAATCAAGCGGCATGCTTGGGTTCCATCTGGCAAGGGTGCTGGTGGACATCTGATGCTCGATGAAGTCAAGAGAGCTCGCTGCTTGTGGTGTTAGTTGTTTGGGTTCCCAAGGGTGCTTGCCTTTCAGGAGCTCATGCAAGGGGTCCATGATCTCGGGAGGAATCAGGACGATGTTACGGAGCCACTGCAGGCATCCCACGAGGCGCTGCACGTCATGGAGCGTCTTGATGTCTCGGCGGACCTTCACCTTGGGGGGTGTCACGTAGGAGCTTGTGATTCCTACTCCCAGGAAGGTCACGCAGGGTCCTTTCTTGATCTTCGCGCTCATGATCTCGAAGCCGTTTGCTTGGAGAGTCTCCGTGATTGTGGACACTAAGTGATCCACTTCGCTTGCTGATGGTGCAGCGACGAGGATGTCATCCATGTATTGGATGATGGTTGCAGCGGGATAGGAGTGTCGGACTGGCATCAGTGCTTTGTCCACGGTGATCTGGCATATGGAGGACTGTCCACGAACCCTTGAGGTAATACTTTCCATTGAAAGCGAAGGTTGGGTCTATTGCCATTTGGGAACATGACAGAAAAAGCAAAACGTTCTTTGTCTTCAGGGTGCAGAGGTATTGAAAAGAAACAGTCTTTAATGTCCAGCACTGCGCATGGCTGGCCTTCGGGGATAGCTGAGTTCATGGGCAGTAGTGTCTGAACTGGGCCCATGGGTCTGGCTGTCTTATTTACTTCTCTCAGGTCATGGATGAGGCGGTAACTTTCTCCAGACTTTTTGGGGATTACAAATAAAGGGGTGTTCCACGGGCTGATGGAGGGTTCTGTGTGACCCTTTTGTAGTTCACGGTCAACCAGTTCCAGCAAAGCTGCCATTCGAGGCTCTGACAGGGGCCACTGCTCCACGTATACAATTTCTGACGATTTTCAAGTCAATTTAATTGGCAGCGGTGGATGAACTGCAGTGGCCCTCATGGTAAATTTGTCATCCTGACTCCTAACAGAGCAAGGATGTCTCTTCCTATCAAAGGCGGAGAGTTCTGTAGAATGTAGGGGTAGATTGCCACTGTCTGTTCTGGTCCCTTTTTTGTGTGAAGTGTTATAGCTACCAACTGGGTGCTTTTCCACGCCCGGGATGGCCCTCCCACACCATTCACTGGGGGGACTTCTGTAAATTGCCAATGTTGTGGCCAATGTGCTTGGGGAATAATTGTACAGTCTGAACCCGTGTCTGCCCAAAACTGAAGCCCTATGACGTGGGGATCCTGACTGCCATAGAGGCGGCATGTCCCCCACACTATCAGGGGCTCTTTCCCTACTTTCATGGCCAGGGCCACCCAGGGGTTCCGCTCTGGGGCGCCCCCTGCTGGCCCTGTGGCACAAGTGCGGCTTGTGGCTGTGGTGGGTGCAATGGTGCTGCTGGCGGTGCTGTGAAACTCTGCATTTGCACCGTTTGTGTGGGTGCAGGACTGGCTGTCTCCTGCGGGGGCATAGGGAATGAGGGCCCCCCACCCCACTGGGGGTTGGCATAGATGGGCCGCCTTGCATTCGCAGCGGGAGGAGGCTGGGTGCGGCCCGCATGCCCCCTCCCCCTCCCGTTTCCCCGGGGTCGGGATCTGCATTCCTTAGCGAGGTGTCCCTTCTTCCCGCAGCCCAACAGAGCCCTCTCACGCGCGCTTGAGATGGAGGCCCCGCCAGGGGAGGCTGGGATTTATGGGGACAGCCTGTTGCGATGTGGCCTGCCTGTCCACATTTGAAGCACGCCATTGCACTAGTTAGATCACGTACGACAGCCTGAAAAGGGGTTAGCTGTTCTTCCCTAACTACATGTTTGATCATATCAGCCAGGCTGGCTCCTATTGGAACGGAGCGCAAGATTTCTTTGGTAATAGTGTTACTTTGTTGCCGCAAGCAGTCTGCTACAACGGGTCCTTTTGCCATCGCAGGCAGGGTAGAGGCGTCTACTGCTTCCTGTAGGCGGTCCACAAACTTTGTGAAGCTTTCACTCTCTGTTTGCTTTATGGTGGACCACGGTGAAGGCTTAGCTACCACACGAGATGTAGCACGAATGGCTTCTCTGGCAGCTCGGGTTGTGGCCCTGACTTCCTCAGCTCGCAATTGTGCAGCTTGCTGCTGAGGTGTAATCATCTCATCATGTTTCCCTGTCAGCCTGGACAAGCTCGAGCCATGCAGTGGTTGCCCCGCCCCAGAAGACTGGGCTAATAGGTTCGTACAATTGTCTGTCCATTCCTGTTTAAAAACAATCATTCCTGCCCCATCAAAAATCATGCGACCTATTTGTATAATGTCAAAGGGGAGCAGGTTCTCATTGCTGAAAAGGCCATCTATGAGAGTAGAAACAATGATGGAATCCATCCCCTTTTCTGAGATTGCTTTGACAATCGTTTGTATATCTTTGGGGTTTATTGGGTCATAAACTTGTTGCTGGTTTCCGTTTTGCCCAGTGGTTCTCACCGGGAAAGCATGGATTGTAGCTGAGGGCACCCATTCTGCACAAGCTATTTTTATCTTTCCCCAGTCGGTGAATTTGTATTGTGATTGCTTTCCGGCGTAATTTAAAACTTTATTCGTTTTCGTTTCAAATCGTGATAGCTCTGCTTCTTCCGACTCTGTGTCCCCGTCAGTTTCCGATAACTCAGCAGAGCTAGCGGAGCTGTTGTCGGACTCAGAGCCGGAAGTCGACTGCCAGAGCACTTCCGGGATTCCGTGCCTTTTCTTGTGGCTCCGGCCCCGCTCCTCTCCCCGGGGGTGGTGCCGGTCCCGCCCCCTGGGCTTGCCCTGCCTCCCGCAAGGGGAGGGCTCTCCTTTAAATGATAATGGCATTGAGCACGGCTCTTGACTGGGCATGCGCTCTCTGCCGCTCTCCCGTGCCCGCGCGTTTGCAGCTCCCTCTTCCCGCGCATGCGCAGCAGCGAACACTCGCAATCGTTGCTCGTTCCTGCCGCTGAAACCCTGGCCCCGCCCATCTCCTTGGTCGCCCGCGCCATTTTGAACTGCATAGGGCGGGGGAGAGGGGTTCACCCGCGCTCCCTCTCTATCTGCCCTCTTGGTTTCCCTGGCTTCGGTTGCCAATCCCTCCCAGAAAGATCGCGCGTATTGCTGCGCTTCCAGCGTTGGATCGCTAACCGGCGGCGGAGGGACGGATGGGGAAACCACGGATGTTTGGGAAGTTTCTGCGGGAGGGGATGGATCCGGCAGGCTCGGCGGAAGGGTCGGGAAGTTTTCTGGGGGCCCCGGGGCGTTTGGATTTGGGTCCAGGGAGGAGGGAAGCACGCCCGGTCCCCACGAACCCCCGCTCTCAGATAGACCGCTCTCGGGGTCGGTCTGTGTTATTGCTCCTACCCCCAGCTTAGGAGTAGCTAATAAACATGCACATGCAGCTTTCCAAGTCTCTTGTTGTTCCAGCGCTTGGCGTAAAGCCGTTTCTACTTTCCCCCACGCTTTGAGACTTTTGCCGCTGCCCGAGGATTTAGTTTCCTCTGCTAAAACATTGGTACATTTCCCCCACACCTCTGGGTGTAATATTTCTGCTGGACGCTCAATCGCCCCAAGCTCCAGGAGTTTTGCAATAGCAATATAAAAATCCTTGAGCTTACACTTAATACCCCACTGCTTATAAAGTAGACTCACGACCTTTGCAACGGTCTCCATAGTGACCATGGGTCCTTTGGGGACGTCCCCCCCGCCTGAAGTCAGCTTGGCTGCTTTGGCCACTGTGTCTTGTCCAGGTGAATCCCGTTGTCCGAGCTCTTCTTCTTCCCGGGTTTCGGCACCACTATGTTGCCTTCTGATATGAAGGCAAGGCGACCTGGTTGAAGAACGACAGCACGGCAGCCCGGCCTCACCCGAGCTACTCGGTCCACGACACACAGACACCAATGTGGTGGATGGTCAAATGGCGTTTATTATCTTATCTCATGAGGTTAAATAGTCTAGGGGGCTTCACTACGTCAGAAAGGGGACGGTGGGATAGCTAGGGTTAGTAAGGAGTGGAAAACTACTGGGGTTAGGAGGGGTTGCATACTTCGGGTGATCTCTTATCATGCAGGAATGAAGAGAGGGGGGATTCCATGCTGCCCTTGCTTTCCGTCACATCGCGAGATCTTCCGTCCGCCTGTCCCTATCTACCACAGAAAAGGCATTAGTCTAAGTGTCCCTGAAATTCTTTTGTGGAATAAAACCAAAATATCCAGAGAACACCGCCCTGAAGGGTGGATGCTAAATTCAGGAATAATGGGTGAGGAGTGCCTTGGAAGAGACAGTCAAACAATGTATAAAATTGGGTAGGAATGACCCCGTGTAAAAGAACCCTGTTTACAAATATGACCCACCATTGGTGGTCCCCAGAAACCCCAGATGGCTATTGGAAACTGAGTAAGCAGCCAAATAAGAACTGCAGCCGCCGGGAAAACATTACCTTATTCTGGTGTAATAATAGCAATAATGACTTAATCAGTCCTTTTGCAGGCATGGCAGAATTACATAATTACTGGAGCCGTAGTAACAGTGTTAATATATCGTGGGATGCCCCTGATGGACTCTTTTGGATTTGTGGGAGAAAAGCTTACACTAAACTACCAAAAGATTGAAGAGGAATATGTACAATTGGAGCCATTCAGCCAGGATTTTTTCTATTGCCAAAGACCGTGGGGAAACATTTAAGCATTCCAACCTATGAGGATTTACACAGACAGAAGCAAAGCTCAGTGGGGAGTATCCATATAGGAGGTACTCAAAAATGGAAAAACGAGGAGTGGCCACCTCAAAAAATCATAGAATATTACGGTCCAGACACCTGGGCTCAGGATGGATCATGGGGATATAGAACCCCCATCTACATGCCCAGTAGAATAATAAGACTCCAAGCAGTGGTTGAAATTATTAGTAACAAAACTGCCTCGGCCTTGGAATTGGTTACTGAACAGTTATCTCAAACCAGTGCCATGACTTACCAAAACCGTTTAGCCCTTGACTATCTGTTAGCAGAAGAAGGAGGAGTGTGTGGAAATTTTAATTCCTCCGACTGTTGCCTGCAAATAACTGATAACAGTCAAGCTATACTCGATATTGTCACAGACATACAAAAGATTGATCATGTGCCAATTCAAAGATGGGAAACAACATTAGAGACCGGGTGGTGGGATAATTTATTAGGGATAACATGGTGGAAGAAATTGGGTTTTTTCTTTTTGTGCACAATTGCTGGGTTAGTATTCCTTCTGTGTTTAATCCCCTGTTTTATCAGACTAATCACAAGTGTCATCCAAAGTATGCAGGTAATTCCTATGCCTTTGAATTCAGAACAAGCTGCTTCAGGAGCAGCACAAAGGATAATGGTACTGAAGAAACAAAACAACCCAGAAGACCCCCTCGAAGAAGCCTGAAAAATCTGTAGAAATTTTGAACGCAACAATGAAGATTGAATAAAGATTGTAACTCAAGCCAAGATAATTGAGAAAAAAATAAAAGGGAGGAGTTGTAATGAATGAGTAAATGATAAATGTTGGCTTTTTGTAATTTGTAGTGTGTCGTGGGTTGACCCCAGCTAGGTGCCAGGTGCCCACTCAGTCACTCTATCACTCCCTTTCCCACTGGGAGAGGGGAGAGAATAATATGGGAAAAGACTACCAGGGTGAGATAAGGCAGTTTTATTACAGTGGGAAAATAGAGAAAGCAAGCAGAGATCTGCGCGTGCAAGAGCTGAAGAGAAAAACAATCAGTCTCTACTTCCCATCAGTAGCGATGTCCGGACACTTTCTGGGAAGCAGGGCTTCAGCACGCGTAATGGTTGTTCAAGGAGGCAAACATGGACCAGCCCTGAGTGCCTCCTCCTCCTCCTCTCTTCCTTCCCTTATATATGTGAGCTGATGTCATATGGTATGGAATATCTCTTTGGCTGACTGGGGTCAGCTGGCCTGCTGGTGTCCCCTCCCAGGATCTTGCCCACCCCCATCCCCTTCAGTGGGGGAAGGAATGTCAAAGGGGCAGCACTGCTTGACGATAGCCAAAACACTGCTCTGTTATCAACGCCAGCTACCAATGCAGAGCACAGCAGTGTAAGGGCTGTGAGCTTTACCCCAGTCAGACCCAATACATAGTGTTCTGATAAAATATAGTTAAGTAGAAACTAGATCGTAGTGAAATTAAAACCTCGAGACAATTGTGATGTATCAAAAATTGTAATCATAAATATATAGCTATAAATGTCGGTCGAGTTGAGGAATTCCAGAGCGAGGATTTCCAAAGAGACACGAGAAGACACTCACTCCAATTCACGGCTATCTGCCTGAAATTCGTCAGGCTTGGGAAGGCACCAAGGTGGCAGGAGGGAGGGCAGAGGCCAGGGAAAGAGGGATGTGAAGTGTAAATTTACTTATGAACTTAATGAATATGTAACAGTTAAAGAAAGTATTTAATCCATTTGTGAAATGAACAAAAACGGTGCCTCTAGTGGATATGCTATGCACCCCAGCGCTGTTTTTGCTTTGTTCTACTAATAAATGTTCAATATTATTTTACTAAAATTTTTGTTCCTGGACCTGTTTTTAACAACAAGAATAGAGAGAGTGGATAATGCATATGCTTTGTAAAGTCCAAAATGTTGTTCCAAACAAGCTTACTTTTCTTTGCTCAAAACAATTTTCACCCTCTGTTGGGGGGTGAGAGGAGCAAGACGCCAACTCAATGTGAGTGATAAATCAAGCTCGTGTATTGTCAGACAGTGAGCATACTTATACTTCTCTGCTTGCCCAAAATAAAACTACGTGATAAGTATTTACACAGGGTTTGTTCTCATACAGAAGTTTCACATGGGACTTTTCTCTAATTAGAGCACTACATTATTATCAGAAGGCTACAATAACAGTTTCTTCTGCCAAGTTAATCTTTAGACACCTGCAGCTTGTTTTTGGCTTTCATGTCTCCCTTTCCCACAGCTGTCTTGAGAGTAACCTTGAGCAGAGGCCTAGCTCTCATCTAAGGGGCCTGGATTGCTCACTTATACTTTATGTCCATGCAGCTGGAGATGGTTATTCTCCAACATATTCCCCCTTCTTTTCTTTGAGCAATCCAGACCTGGTTTACACTTTTTTTCTACTGTATTAATCAAACACTTAACTACACATGGCAATAATACACTTATGATTATAATAACTACTAAAACTATCAGTCCCATTCTTACAACTTCTATTAACTATCTTTTAATACCTAGACTTACTAACTAGTCTCCCAAAGGCGATTCTGTTATCTTAATCTTCTTCATGTTTGTTCTCAATTGTTGTAAATGAGCATGAATTGATTGAGAGTGGTCAGATAGATTTATACAGCACATTCTTTCAAATTCTTCACAAGCATGGCCTTGAGCCAGCAATAAAAGGTCTATTGCAGCTGCGTTTTGCAGCACTGTATGTTTAACACTTAACATCTTGCAACAGCTCTGAAATTATGCTCGACGTTAGGTTTAGCTGTTTAGCTGTCCAGCAAGCTAGATGGTTTAGTTCTCGCAGGGCATTTTCAGCTGCAGCTTTTGCCACAAGCAGTGACAACAATACTCGGGTTACTTTCTTTTGTAATTCCACTTTATCTTTACAATTAGGGTCTAATTGATCTATTGATCATTTTGTTTTAGCTCTGTTTACTTTTTGTAATACATCAGCTATTGAGGGGGCAAAAAGAGTGAGTTTGCTAATATAACAAGGTCTTTTATAAACTTTTATAGGAATTCTTTGCTATGTCTGGTCTCTACAAATTAAGAAGTACCCTGGGGGAAATTTTTTGGCTGTATCATTGTTCCAAATAGCAAATTTGCTGCCTCTTGTTTTTGCCCTTAAACTGCCCTTACAATAATCATTCTTATTTTAATACTTAAACTACTTAGAGGTGCCTGACACATTAGTCTAAAATGTCTAATTACGCTGTTTATGAAATTCAATTTCCATAAAGGCTGGTCTTCCATTATAAAGACAGAGACTACTACATATTACACTATTATCTTAAGACTACTTCTATGACTCTTACTATGGCTACTGCTTTATGGCTACTACCTTCTACTATGTAGTGAAAATTCTCTTTATACTATCTCAAACATAGGATGTGCTATCATATAAACAGAAAAGATAAACAATACTCTATAAGGTCACAAACTACAATACTCATAGCACACATAGTGTAACTTTATAATTCCCCTCTTTGTTTTAATTAACGTAAGTTTGTCAATGGCATTACTAGTAATCTGTCACAGGTAGTGTAGTAAGTAAGAAATATTCATAACTAGATGTAAGAATACTCTTAACACTCATGTCTTAAACACTCTAAGTGATCTATGTTATCTTATGATTTTTCATTACTCAACAGTTCAGCAAATTAGTCTTAATTGCCTTGCTTTTGAAGGTTATTAATCAGAGTAATACCTTATTGAATTTTGGAATACTATACTAACAGCCAGGGTCTGTAACAGCTGGCACCTTGTTTCAGTGAGGGCTGGGGGATCTCTCCCAGACAAGGTCCCCAAGTCCACTCTAAAAGGGGTGTAGCTCGTACAAACACAAATTATGAAGTCAAACCTGACTTAAGTATAATTTGGATGCAGAAACACCTGGGTCTGTTGGTAGATGTCCAACCAGGGAGAGTCCAGGCTTGGCCAGAGCCAGGACTCCAAATGGAGGGATTTCCCTAACACAGATCTTATGAGAAAGCTGTTAGAAACAGCAACTAGGAAGGTCACTTAAACTTGAACGAATCATGGAGACAGTTATATAAACATAGTACAAGTTGTGCAGACTGTAAAGTAACAGATGTTGTCAACTACTTTTAACTAAGAAGACTATGGTACCATGAACACAATAATTTAAAGAATGCATATTCATGACTTGACATACGTAATCTTAACAGAACCTAATCTTTGGTATAACACACATAGTTATGCATAACTGTAGTTAACTTTCACAGAACTTAGTCATTATATCTAACGTTAACAGAACTTAATAAATCTAATAGCATTTAAACTTTAACAACATATTTATAGTTATTAATACATCAGGGGTGATTCGCCTAAACTTCTTTGCTGTGCTCGGCCCCGGCCCCGTTTTGGCTCCGGCTTCGTTCTGGCCCTGGCCCCAGCTATGCGTAGTTGAGGTGAACTTTCTTAACTCTAGTTTCTAGTTGAAGTTTCTCAGTCGTAGTGTCTCAAGTAGTTTTTAGTCAAAGGTTTTTCATCGTCACTGTCCTCTAGGTTGTAGAGTAACAGGAAGAGGGGGATGAGCCGTGCAGCCGCGGGGAAATTCTTTAGCTATACTTTTTCACACTTTTTAGTCGGAGTTGTTGAGGCAGGACACAGTAAAGTCAATTACAGGAGTAAAAGAACAGCGTGGGCAGCACCGCACCGCTTCCACCCCGCTGATCAGGGGAAGATCGGTGTTGTTAGGCTGTTGCTAAGGAAAAGTTTTCACTGCGCGCGGTCCCAGTGGTCAGGGAAAACTGCCATTACTAAGTTGTTACTGGGAAAAGAGGTTTCTCGCTGCCCGCCCGGCACGTAGAGAAGTTGTGGGTGCCGCCGCGCCGCAGTCTCCACCGCCGCCGGCCCTAGGGACGGGCAGCCGCGCGGTCTCTGTAGCCTCCCGCCCCCGGCGCGTTGAGATGCCATCATAGCCGAGGGCAGGAGCCGCCGCTAGTTACAGCGACCGCGGGGAGAACTCCCGCTCCCAGGGTTACTCCACAGTCCCAAGTCCATTTTAGGAGATTCCGAATAATGGAATTATCACATTTCAATCTTCTCACAGAGATGTTAATTGGAGGAGGTTCAGGACTGTTAGCTGTTCCTTGTCCATCGTCATCTCCTCCCCAGCTGTTATTCTGGCACTTCAAACATCGCATTAGGGTCTCTAACACATCCTTTTGCCTTCTCTAATGCAACTAGTCCTGCTGTTTGTTTTAGGGTCTCTTTGCTCACTGCTCGCTTTTCTAAAAAGCACGTTAATAAGTTTAAGGCTACCTCTCGGTCCATCTTTGTCCAGCTGGTTTACAACTTCTGGCTGATCGCAATGGCCTCCGTGTCCCTCTGCACTGGCCGGGCCGCGTCGTTCCGCGCTGGCCCCTCCGCGTCTTTCCGCGCCACGTCTACCCGCTGATTCTGCGATCACCACGCAGCTTGTCAGAGTGTACCCTTTTCGGGTGGCGGGCCTTTCTCCAGAGCCCCGAGCTGTCGGATCAACCTTTCGCCGTGCAAAAGGTATAGATCTTAGCTCCCCGGTCGCTGCTACCGGTGCTTTCCCGATCTCGCCGGTCCCGTCCATCATGTCGGTCCCGTCAATCACGTCGGGGTCACCATTTGTCGGGGGGTGAGAGGAGCAAGACGCTGACTCAATGTGAGTGATAAATCAAGCTCGTTTTGTGTCAGACAGTGAGCATATTTATACTTCTCCGCGTACTCAAAATAAAACTACGTGATAAGTATTCACACAGGGTTTGTTCTCATACAGAAGTTTCACATGGGACTTTTCTCTAATTAGAGCACTATGTTAGTATCAGAAGGCTACAATAACAGTTTCTTCTGCCAAGTTAATCTTTAGACACCTGCAGCTTGTTTTTGGCTTTCATGTCTCCCTTTCCCACAGCTGTCTTGAGAATAACCTTGAGCAGAGGCCTAGCTCTCATCTAAGGGGCCTGGATTGCTCACTTATACTTTATGTCCATGCGGCTGGAGATGGTTATTCACCAACAACCCTCTTTTTTTTGATCTAATGGGACAAACTCCATGACTCAAAAGAAATACCATTGCAATGAGTTCATACAAAACAGGGTAGAGTAATGGAAGGTGTATATCATATCCTAAATTTCTCTTCTTTTTTTTTATCAGTGTGCATTCTGATGCCTTTTTCTGGTCTTAGGAAATAAAGGCTCAGACACAGTGAAAGGGTTGAGGGTTGTTTACCTCGGTATTTTAATAGGATCCCGTTCGATGGCTTCTGCCGTCCAGGTAGAACACGCCGCAAAAGCCCCCTCCCCCCAATAGAGTATACAATTAAAGACTCTACACATTAGCATATCTAACCAGAGGGCCCAATAAGGGGCCGGGGTGGGCTAACTTCTAGTTTACAAAATCTATCCTACTAGGAGACCTTGAGGGCTCACGAAAACAGGGTGTTTGGTCTCTATGCGGTTTCAGGGGTGTTTAGTCTACCGGCCTACTAAACACCATGAAACCAGGCTAAACTATCACCTAAAGCATCACAAGTATGCATGCTAATACTTGTGAATGTAGGGAACAGTATAAGAAATATTCAGGAGAAAAAGCAGAAAAAATCCTTCAGGCATCATTTCCCCCCTTTTAGAGACTAACAAGATTCTACTTTGTCTAGTCTCTACTCTACCGTACTCTATTCTACATTACCCACAGTATCGGTTTACACAACCGGCCGACATGCAGGCTACTATACAGATGATAACTACAATTACAGCTACTATAAATGTTTCTCTTATCCAGGCCCAGTTTGGTAACCATGAGGTAAGGGTGTCAAAGATCTGGTCAAATTTTAAGGTGTCATTTTTGGAAGCTATTTCATGCAAAATTTGAGTTCCTGCAGCCCAGATCACTTCCTAGATTTTGACCCCTCTGGCCTAACCCAGGACACCCTCCAAATTTCATTCACATCTTTTCTAACCCTTCCACTTTGGTCCACATAAGAACAACAGGTGGTATTAACAATAGCACATACACCTCCTTGTGCAGCCAGTATGAAATTAAGAGCTATCCGGTGCTGCATATCTGCACGGGACATACTGTCAACTTCCTCTTGTAAGGCTGAAATTGCATCTGCAGCATGCCTTTCCATACTTTCAACAACACCTGAGATGTTTACAATCGCCTTTTCCAATTCCATCACTCCAAAAGAGGGAATGAGAGCTCTGACTATAGTATGGAAAAGTATGGGATGCTCTATGAGGGGATTAAGTGATCTTTTTACTCTGTTGTTTGGGTTTTCGAGATGATCAAATATTGTTATATTTGGGACCACAGCCCCAAGGGCACAAGCCTGATCTTTATTTACAGGCAGGATTTTCCAGGCTTCATTACCGCATATCCAATGCAACCCCATCCCAAATGGTATAGCCAGTCTCCACCCTGTCAATTTCATTTTTGCTGCAATCCTTGGGTCTATTATTTCTCTGAATTTGGCGTGACTACAATATGGAGGAAGAATGGCCTTTCCTGTGGCATTTACCACTGCACAGGGAACAGTGTAGTTCCCACGTTCTATCAGGCTGCTCAGGGGTATAGGAGGAAAAAGGGTACTATTGATTGGTTCCCACCTTTCAGTACGGTTTTCTTCCATTAGAATGCCAATTAGTGGCCAGTGACCACTTTCATCTAGAGGTGGTATCTGGGTACAGATCCAGCAACTGTTCCTATTAAGGACCTTAGACACATTTTGGACTACAGCCTTGTGTAAATCATGGGACAAACCCTGAGTCATAGTTACCATTTGGGCAGATAACAGACACGTAAAGAACAGTTTAAACCCCATCCTCCTGATCTGTATCAGTCTTTGCTTTCTTGATGGTCTCGGGAGCCGAAGCCTTCTTCACTCTGGAATAGTGGATCCACGGTCCCTTGCCGGCAACTTTGACTGCAGTGAGGGTGGTCAGCAAAACTTGGAATGGTCCTTTCCACTTGGCTTGCAAGGGGTCACCGTCCCACCACTTGATGTAGACCCAATCTCCGGGCTGGAACTGATGAACAGGTGTGTCCAGTTGTCTTGGGTTAGGCTAGAGGGGTCAAAATCTAGGAAGTGATCTGTGCTGTAGGAATGCAGGGAGGAATACAACTTCCTTCCTGCGAGAGAGAGAGAGCCAATAATCAAGTAGTTTTAAGAATTGATAAGTAGGTAAACCAATTAAAAAGTTAGTCCGCCTTCAAGGAAAAAACCATATATAAGCAGAGACTTTCTGACGCTCTTCTTCTTTAGACCTGCTGCTGCTGTGTAGAGAGGAGCAGTTCTTGCTTTTCTCGCTAGTAAGGTTTAAGCGCCCCCCCCCACCTCCTTCTAAAAGAGAGATGGGGGGGGGGGGTGAAGGGAGGTTTTACGGCAGCCGTGCTGCTGCAGCTGGGCAGGCATGGGGGAGGAAACGATTGGAATTTTCAGCAAATCTAGCTCAGCCGGTGTGTCAGTTACACAAGAGGGAGAGTCGGGCTAGGCAAGGACCGGGCTGGACTCCATCCAGCTCGGGCCAAGCTTTGCCCTGTCACTTCAGACTCAGATGGCCTCACTAGGCCGAGCCAGTTTGGCAGAGCCAGGCAAAGACTCTTAAGAGCGTCTAGCATCTAGCTCGGACCTGTTCAAGCAGCTTGGCAAAGAGCACGTGATCCTCACACTGCCAGAGAGAGAGAGACAGAGATTAACTCTCTCTATGCCTAAACTAAACTCACAGACATCCATCTTTCCTCGCAGAGAGAGGAACGAGTGAGGACATTTACATAGTGCAGCGCAGAGACTTTACAGTCAGTAAAGAAAGCAGAACTGATACTTAGAGGGAGGTGCATGAGAAGTTGCTTTAAAAATAAAGCTGAAAACTCTTTTAGAGAACCATAGTTGGAGACTGAGCTAATAAATTCTTTGTAATATATGAAGATATAGTCTAAAGGAAGATGTGAAGTTCTTATTGCAGCCAATGAACTGAAATACTTAAGTACAGACAAGTAAGTGTTAAAAAAGTACAGCCTGATGAAAAACTAGAACCAAGAGAGAAGAGAGGCTGTGACTCAGAGCCCTGGTCCCGGGGAGAATGCTAGAGAACCTGAGTTGTCAGGAGAACCTGTTCTGCTAAGCACAGAAGAAGGAATTTTCTTTGTTGCTACAATTGAACTAGGCATCCTTAAAACAAGTACCTTGTGGACTGTTCATAACCCACCATAGTGGCTGTGGGAAGGCTACTGGGGTGAGAGAGATCCACCATTAAGTTAGACTTTACTCCAGGCGGCGGTTAATGGTGAGGCAGAAGACCCATAAAAACTGTATTTTTCTTACAGAAGATCCATAGTGTAAGCAAAAAAAACTTCTCTCCCTAAATGAACTGGAACAAAAGCTGTTTCTGAAGTGATAAACTAACTAGAAGTCAAAGTGTTGTCTTTTGTATGTTGTCAGAGAGAATGAAATGAAGAGGTAGAGAAGGAGAGGTGGTCTAGAGAGTTTGTTCTGTTTTTTTTTTCTTGAGTTTTTTTTTCCTTTTTTCCCTTTGTCTTAGATATATTAATAAAACTTCTTTGTACTTTATAAAGTTTAAACCTGCTTTGCCTACTCCTAATCCTTATCTCACAACAAGCAATCAAGTAAATTTAAGTAAGTGTACTGGCATTTAGCCACAAACCTGAATGAACAAACTAAAACCACGACACCAGTCCTATTGGCCTGGACAACACGACAAATCTCTGGAGCTTCTGCAAAGTGGAACTCAAAGCCATTAAGTACTTCTGTAAATCAGCTTTACCCTTCACATGAATCTCTCCTGGGATATGTGGAGCCTGATAAGGCCTGCCATATAATATTTCATAGGGACTTATATTGTCCCTTCGCCTTGGCTGTATGCGAGTTCTCAGCAAGGCTATTGGCAGGGCTTGGACCCACGTCATGGATGTTTCTTGACAAATTTTACAAATCTGGGTTTTGAGGGTTCCATTCATACGCTCAATCTTGCCACTTGCCTGGGGCCTGTATGGTGTGTGCAGGTCCCAGGCAATTCCCAGAACCCTGCTGACTTCCCCAACTACCGTTGCAACAAAGTGAGCTCCCCTGTCAGATGACATTCCTAGAGGAACCCCGAATCTTGGAATTATATGATTCAGCAAGGCTTTCACTACTTTTCTTGCTGTGTTAGTGCGACGGGGTAAGCTTCAGGCCATCCACTGAAGGTGTCAACCAGTACCAGTATATACTTACATCCCTCTTTGCGTGGCATCTCAGCAAAATCGATCTGCCAATAATCTCCCGGGAGATCTCCTGTTTTTGTCACCCCTAATACAACCCGTTTGCTCGTGTCAGGATTGTTTTTACGACAGGTATCGCACTTGCTGGTTATAGACTGCACGATATCTGTCATCCCTCTCCCTATTACCACCTTTCTAAGATGTTTTAGAAGATTTTCTGTTCCCCAGTGAGTACTTTCATGCTCTCGCTGGGCTATTTTTCGAAGGAGGAAGGGTGGAACTACAACCTGTCCCATTGAGGTAAGGGCCCACCCCCCTTCTTTGATCTCAGCCTTAAGGTGCTTGATTAATTTGTGATCCCCCTGATCGTATTTTGGGGTAAACTCTGACAAATCTATTTCTTTCTGTGGTATCACTGCAAAAATGCCTTTTTCTGCAACCCCTCTTGCTGCTTCATCAGCGAAGCGATTTCCCAGTTCAGGGGCTTTCTTCCCTTTTTGATGACCTCTGCAATGCATGACAGCTACTTCGGTTGGCTTCCAAATACTCTGCAGAAGTGCAAGAATCTGTTCAGCATGCTTAATCTCATTACCTTGTGCAGTCAGCAGGCCACGTTCCTTCCAGATAGCTCCGTGGGCATGAACAACACTGAAGGCATATTTGGAATCAGTCCAGATGTTTACCTTCTTCCCCTCACTCAGCTCTAGAGCCCTTGTTAGTGCAATGAGTTCAGCTTTCTGTGATGATACATCTGGAGGCAAGGCTTTTGCCTCTATGACTTTATCTGTGGTGGTTACAGCATATCCCGTCATTCTCTTACCATTTCTCATGAAGCTGCTTCCATCGGTATACAGCTCCCAGTCTGGGCTCTTCAGGGGAATGTCCTTCAGGTCTGGTCTGCTAGAATAAGTCTCCTCTATTGTCTGTAGACAATCATGTTCAGGCATGCTGTCAAGTAATGTGGATGACAAAAACATTGCAGGGTTTACCACAGATGTTGTTTTCAGAGTAACATCATCCTGTTCCAGCAACACAGACTGATACTTCAGCATTCTGCTAGGGGATAACCAGTGATTCCCCTTCTGTTCCAGCACAGTTATTACTGCATGGGGTACATACACGACAATGTGCTGCCCAAGGGTGAATTTACGGGCCTCCTGTATTAGGAGGACAGTTGCTGCCACAGCTTTCAGGCATCCAGGCCACCCTTGACTAACATTGTCTAGCTGTTTTGAAAAGTAGGCTACAGCTCTTCGCTGGTCCCCAAGGTGCTGTGCTAGTACTCCCAGAGCAGCATTCAGTCGCTCATATGTAAAGAGTTCAAAAGGCTTATTCAAATCCGGCAGCCCCAAGGCTGGGGCAGACATTAGGGAACGTTTCAACTGTTTGAAGGCAGCCCTTGCACTTTCTGTCCACATGATTGTTCCCTTTTCGGCTGCCTTAAGGACCTCATACAGAGGTTTTACCAGCAGTCCATAGTTTGATATCCATAGGCGACACCAACCTACCATTCCCAGGAAGGCTTGCATTTCTCTCACAGTGTGGGGCTCGGGAAGGCGACAGATAGCTTCCTTCCGTTCTTTGCTGAGTTGTCGGTGTCCACGGAAAATTTCCAGCCCCAGGTAAACTACTGTTTCCCTGGCAATCTGGGCCTTCTCTCTCGAGACCCGATAACCACTCTCGCCCAAAAAGTTCAACAGACTTACGGTTAGCTGGATACACTCATCTCGCGTTCTGGTTGCTACTAGGATGTCATCAACATACTGAAGAACAACTCCTCCTGGCTCCTGTTTCCTCCAGTCCTCCAGTTCCTTTGCCAGCTGGTTTCCAAATAGCGTGGGACTATTTTTGTAGCCTTGAACCAAGACTGTCCAGGTGAGCTGGGTCTTCCTTCCTGTTTCAGGGTTTTCCCACTCAAAGGCAAAAATTTCTTGGCTGTCCTTGTGCACAGGAATGCAGAAAAAGGCATCTTTAAGATCTAAAACAGTGAACCACCCTAATTCGTCTGTTAGTGTAGTCAAAAGTGTGTAAGGATTGGCTACAACTGGATGTATGTCTTCTGTTATTTTGTTAATCTCCCTTAGATCCTGCACTAATCGATAACTCTTACCATCTGCTTTCTTCACTGGTATAATTGGGGTGTTATACTTGGATTCACATTCCACTAGCAACCCAAATTTGAGAAACTTCTCAATTATGGGTGCTAGTCCTTGGCGACCTGCTAATTTCAGAGGGTATTGTTTTTGCCTTACCGGTGTAGCTCCTGCTTTGAGTGTAATACTTACAGGTTCAGCTCTTTTGGATCTCCCAGGGATATCATTGGCCCATACTATAGGACTGACAGCATCTTCTATTTCTTTGGGAATTTTTCCATGGCATTCCTGTATAAGAATAGCTGCTGCTTCTATGAATTTAGATTCAGGAATTATGACTTATACCCCCCGTCTCTGGAGAATTTAATTTCTGCCTCTAATTTCTCTAATAAATCTCTGCCCAATAATGGCATTGGTGAATTTGGCATATACAGGAACTGGTGTGTCACCCAGTGTTTTCCCAATTTGAATGTTAAAGGTTGGAAAAAAGGCCATGTTTCACTTACGCCGGTGGCTCCTACCACATCCACAGTCTCTTGGCTCAGTTTACCTTTTAAAGTATTTAATACAGAATAGGTCGCCCCTGTGTCAACCAGAAATTCAACATCCTCATTTCCCAGCTTAACTATAACTGAAGGCTCCGCTGGGGGTGATGCCTTTGATTGCTGTCTATCATAATCCACAGCTAGTTCCGGAGCTGGGGGTGTCTTTTTTGTCCGTGCTGGACACTCATTTTTCCAGTGTCCCTTCTGCTTGCAAATGGCACATTGGTCCTCAGCTAGAGGAAAACGGGGTCCCCTCTTTGGTGAGTTGGATGACTTTCCCTCATTGTGGTTTTTCTTATGGTGGGACTTATTCTGTTTGTTCTTATCTACTGAATCCCTGTTCTGATATACTTGCCAGGCTATTTTCAGCATCTCACTTATATCCATTACCCCCCTTTTTTGCAGTTTTTTCCTTATATCATCTGTTGACTGGCCCATAAAAATGTAAACCAGCTGGTACTTCTGATCAGGTGCTTCGAAGTTCAGAGTTGTGCATTTCCGTGCAGCCTCTTTAAGTCTATTCAGAAACTCTGTAGGAGTCTCATTTGGATTTTGTTTGATCTCAAATAATTTAGAAAAATTCACTACTTTAGGAAGGCCACATCTCAACCCATAAACCACCCATTTCTGAAACTGCTTTAATTTTGCCATTTGCTCAGGGACATTGAGATCCCAGCCAGGGTCAGCGAGTGGGTATATGTAATTAGGCATCCCTTGGAGATTTCCAGCTGCAATTTGGGCCTGTATAGCATCTATGGCAGCTTTATTAACCATCTCCCTTTCTGTGCTATCTAGTAATTCATCCAGCATCACATTCAAGTCTCCCCAATCAGGGTTTTGAGCCCTTATAGCCCTCTCTACCCGTATGGCTACTTTCTCTGGGTTGTCACTATACTTTCCAACAGAGTCTTTCCACGTCTGCAGCTCCGCAAGAGAGAATGGTGTCTTTATATAAATCACTCCCTGATTTCCCACAGCCTGTCTCAGAGGCACTTCTAGAGCAGGCCCTTCCCTTCCCCTTTCATCTCTTTTTGATCTCGTGCGCCCTGCAATTGGACTAGCAACACTTATAGCTTCTTGGGCTATTTTTCTCCTCCTCCTGCCACCCTCCTCTCGTGGACCATCTGTATCCACATCATCCCATTCTGTTTTAATCCCAGCACTGGCAGAGTGGTGGAGGGGGAATCCGGGATGGTCGTCTCTGTCCTCGCTTTCAGAAAAGTAACTTGGATCAGGCACGTCCCACCTGCCTCTGGTCAGGGTAGCTTTGCCCCTCTCCCCAACGCTGGAAGAGCGGCGAAGCTGAGATCGAGGGTACCTCAATCGAGGGTACTCATCCCAGGCTCGGGCCAGGTTGGGTGTCAGGGGCCAGTTAGGCTCTGCTCCCGGTCCACGCCCCCTCCAGGTGCGGTCAGGAGCCGGCAACAAGCCAGCCCCCTTGTAAGAGTCTGGACGGAAATCCCTATCTGCCTCACGACCATCGACAGAAGCAGAGGCCGAAAACCCAGAGACCCTAAGAGGGGAAAAGGACTTTTGCACAATAAAAGTCCAGCCAGATCTTGATGGGGTGCCTGCCAGGTGCCCAGGTGTACTGCAGAGCTGTGCTGCTGAGCTGTGCTGCAGAGGCGTGTTGGTACATGCCCGTGGGAACCGCATCCGCCCGGCTACCGGGACGGAAAGAACCGAACTGTATGTCCGGTACAGCTGCACCTGTACTCTAAAACAATGGGCCTTACTCCCCACCTGCTGGCTACTTGCCCTTCGTCTCTGGAGGGATTGCCTCATCTCTTGGTTACCTGCCCCCCGCTTTCGAAAAGACTATAAAGAGACTCTCAAAAAGTGCCCCTACGAGATCTCCCTACGGACGAGACGAATCCATCGGATCCGGACAACGAGGATCTCGTCGTGCCGTGGTAGCTATGCCCCTCCTTTCCTTTTCTCTCTCTCTTTCTTCTCTCTCTCTCTCCTCTATCACATAAGCGTGTTGTTGGCACTCAATAAAGTGCTTTTGATTTTGATTGAAGCAAAAATACTTGTCCCTGTTTTCTTTTGCACTCTGAGATTCAAAGTAACGAACCATCACGACCCCCGCTCCTACGAGCGGATCGTGACACCCCTCTCCGCCCTCTCCGTGCCTTCGCCCGCCCCCTGTGTGGTCAGGGGGCCAATCAGCCTCTGCCTTCGGTCTGTGCCCGCCCCGTGGGCGGTCGGGGGGCGAGGGCCAGCCGGCCTCTGCCCCGTGCCCGCCCTGTGGGCGGTCGGGCGGCGAGGGCCAGCCTGCCCCCTCCCCACGCCTTTCCCCCCCGCCAGAGTGGCCAGGGGGCGAGGGCCTGCTTGCCTCCCCCCCGCCCCACGCCCAGCCCCCTGATGGTCAGGGGGCCGGCTGGTCTCCGCCCCTGCCCCCGCGTTTGGAGCGGGCGGGGGAGGAGGAGGAGGGGGAGGGGGCGGTGGTGCTGGCGCCGGCGGAGGCGGTGGAGCCGGTGGGGGTGGGGATGGGGATGGGGGTGGGGGTGCTGGCTGCGGAGCCTGTAGGGGTGGGGGAGGGGACGCCGGCTGCGCGCCTGCATCGCCCGCCCCCAACTGCACCGGCTGTAATGGCAGCGGTGGCACGGGGGGCGATCCCCCCCTGCCCGTACGCAAAGCTGTGGCCACCATGTCCATAACGTCTGTTTCCTCCGTTTCGTTAGTCACTAGCTGCCTTCTCCTCCTCCTCCTCACGTTTCCTTTCCCTTTTACAACCATCTCCAAACAGCCTTTCTGCACCTCATACGCCTCCTCTCTATTCAGTAATATGGTAAAAAGTTCTGCATATTTTAACTAATCAAACCTGCGCAGAGCTCGCAATTCTACCATTAGCTCTGTGACTATTTCATTTTCTAGACTCCCAAAGCGTGGCCACACTCTCTGTCCTCCTAATTTTAACGTCGGCCAGACCCGTGTACAGAGTCTTATCAGCTCCTGTGTGTCCAGGGGGGTTCTCCTTCCTGTTAAATATCGCCAGTTTTTCAATACCAGATCTAATGGAGATTGCCCAGGGACTTGTACATTCTCCAAAAAGTTACACCCCATTTTACTTATAAAAAGAGAAATCGGCCAGGAAAAAACCGTCTCTCTCTCTCTGGTGGTAACTGCTTAGAAACGAGCCTTAAACAGCCAAACTGCACGCACGAGAAAACTTGTTAAAGTTTTCTCAACCGGGACTCGAACCTGCGATTCCCGGCTTACGTAGTTTTCAGTTCAGCGCCTTAAGCCACTGAACGAACTTGCTGTTGTTCCCTCCCACCAACCTCCCGTGGTTTAACTGGAGAGCATCCTCTCCTTACCACGATTTTGCAGGAAGGGGGTTAATTTCCCCCCTTTCTAGGGGCCTTTCAGACCCCCCCGTCCAACCTCCCAACCTCCCTCCTGGTGCTAGCACAATACCGAAGTACGTCTCCCCCGCTTTCACTCACCTCTTTCGTGATTTCAGGCGCTGGGTCCTAGAGCCCGGTCACAGCCTTGGACTGCCGCTTAACCCCGTAGGTGCCGGCGAAGGGGCTAGGCGAGATATTCTCAGCCCAAAACTGCAACTTTTCGGGGTCTCTAGGGTCCCGGCGGAGTCGCCAATGACTGATGCCTTTTTCTGGTCTTAGGAAATAAAGGCTCAGACACAGTGAAAGGGTTGAGGGTTGTTTACCTCGGTATTTTAATAGGATCCCGTTCGATGGCTTCTGCCGTCCAGGTAGAACACGCTGCAAAAGCCCCCTCCCCCCAATAGAGTATACAATTAAAGACTCTACACATTAGCATATCTAACCAGAGGGCCCAATAAGGGGCCGGGGTGGGCTAACTTCTAGTTTACAAAATCTATCCTACTAGGAGACCTTGAGGGCTCACGAAAACAGGGTGTTTGGTCTCTATGCGGTTTCAGGGGTGTTTAGTCTACCGGCCTACTAAACACCATGAAACCAGGCTAAACTACCACCTAAAGCATCACAAGTATGCATGCTAATACTTGTGAATGTAGGGAACAGTATAAGAAATATTCAGGAGAAAAAGCAGAAAAAATCCTTCAGGCATCAATTCTTTGAGGATATTTACAGGGAAGCAAGTGGAAGGTTTGCTTTTTCACACCCCTTCCCCACCCCACATATACATCATTCTACATTATAGTGTGTTATTTAAGTCAGTACTTTTATTCAAATTGTTGGTATTTCTCGGAATCAGGCTTACATTATTTTGCATATCCCACAGTACTAAAACTATGCAAATATGACATAGGACATACTGAAAACTTTCTCAAGTAGCAGCTGGAGGTCAAGCAAGTTTCTTAAACATTGCTGGGTGCCTATGTCCATGTCTGAAATCTAATCCACTGTAGTTACAAAGTAGTTTCAGTATCACTACATGTAAGCTGCACAAATTTCCCTCCCAGCACACGTCCTTGCTTGGGCATCCCAGAGCTTTGCATACAGCTGCCTTTGTACAGTTGCTTTTATTTCTGTTTTCACACACCAGTAGGAAATTAGGATCAGTATATCTTAGACTGGAAAGGAAAACATTTATAGAACTGCAAGGTACTGACAAAATATCAGCTCTTTTATGGGAAATTACCCTGATGTGGGTATTCCCATTCTATTGATTGTTATTGTATGTTTGCTTACTGTTCCTCCAACAAGTGTGTGGAATTTATTCAACAATTCTATGTGATCTGTATTACAAATTTATATCTAAGAGAAAACCATCTGTACTTAACCATCTGTAAAGGAAGACCCTGAGAATCTTCCAGTGGTTTTGTATATCCTATGGTATCGTATGTCCCTTCTTTCATTTCAGTCACCTGATACTCCTGGCTTTTTGCTATCATCTAGGGTTATCATGCGAGTAATTTTAAATTTTCAGAAAGAAGCAGATTCACCACAGTTAATAAATAGAGAAATTGGTATTGTTAAATTCTTTTCTGTAAAGGGTATAAAATGGCATGTGTAAAAAGAATGTGTTTTTCTGATGGTTTTGGTACCTACACATTTGAACAGAGGCCATAAACATTTGAAAACGGCAAGGGAGCTGCCATTCAAGCAGAAAACATGGAGAAACTTCCTTGGTTATGACACGAGTAATAGATAAAGAATTTTTGTGAGATTTCATTGCAATGTGTGAATTTAAGAGAAAAGACAAAGACATTTTATTTTAGCTGCATTTGACTTCATGCTTTGAAACAGATTATATTGCTGCTGGAGAAAAAAAATTGTATTAAATACTGAATATATTTTCAGTGAAGGACAAATAGAGTAATTTAAAATACAGAAGACCATATGTTTTAATATAGGAGCACAGGATTTGACTTGTTTCTAAGTTTGAGGCAGGAAATTAGTAACATGTTTACCATGTAAATTAAATTCAACAATAAAAAATAAAGTGTCTGTGGCAATTTTTTATGCTTGGATAGATATACAAGTACATATATAGTAGATAAGGTGCAGCACTTTTCACTATTTTGGTATTTTCCTCAGCGCTTTTTAAATACTTCAGATATTCCTCAAAACCTAAAGTCTGAAACTAAAAACCCAAATTAGCATGATTTAAAATAATATTAGCAATTGTAACTTTTCTATTTGACAGGCATATACTGCAATGGATTTGGTTCCACACAGAATTCTGGAAGGAGAAAGAAATGAAAAAATAAACTTCACATTAATATCCTGAGACTTTTTTTTCTGATGAGGAGTGTGAAATTATACTGTAACATTGTCATCTATGTGTGGAAGGTACAATACCATTATTTTTGTAAAAAACACCATAGAAACATATAGAAGCAATATCCTATCATGTCCTGCAGTTTTGAGAATTACTCTGTCCCATGTGACATGTTGCATTTGCTTTCAAAGAACAAATGTTCCTAGGTACAACTAATCCCAGGTGGTGGGTAGGAGTTGGAGCTTCATGCATATCTCTATTGGATCAATGTCGCAGTAGAGATGGACACACGACACGCCAATAATCCAAGGACAGAAAAAGAGTAGTTTATTAGTCTCTGTTAGTACCTTTATACCTTTTTTTACAGCTACTGTGGTTTGTTATGATTGGCTGCGTGACAAACAATGACAGGGCTGTCTACAAAACAAGAACTATTCATAGCACTATACAACAAGCTATACAAGCAATTAGCTACACACTACAAGTACATTCTTGATGTTCCTCAGCAAGGCCATCTCCTCCTTTGGGTGCAAAACATCTTCTTCGGTTATCTTCTTGGCTGTCCTTGCGGCTTTCACTGTGGCTGCAAGCTTTCACGTCCTCACTTTCTCACGAAGTTTTCTCATGGGTAAATCTTGATTGCTTCTAAGTCAATTTCCAAGAGGCTTTCAGGCCTGCTGTCAGCCTCATCAAACCCCACAGATCAACTTGGACCAGTTCCCATCTGTGACCTTGGACAAGGAATTGCTGCCTTCAGGGTCTTCCAGATTGGTTGTTTTACTGACAAATTACATGCTATGGGAAGCACGATGACACCTTCACTGGAGTGAAGAGGAATACTGGAACACACCCAACATTTTGAAACATTTAAGTCTTTAGCGTAATGGTAGGCCAACTGAAGAAAGGTATTTTAATAGTTTATGCAGAGATACAAAGATTTTCACATGTTTGAGGACAGAGCATGTTTATGCATCTGCTGCTGTTGATCTTGAGTCGTGTGCGTCACCTTAGTGTAGGCTCAGGTCTGTGGTCCCCAGTGGTGGTACATTCAGAGGCAAGTTCTGGAAGGATTTTTTTTCAACCTGTGAGTGAATAGTCTTCCCACTATTAGAGCTCACCTGTAGCTTGGATCTATGTGGTGGGTTAGGCAGGCTAGGCAGTAACCTTATGGGGTTACATGTGTTATGGACCAAACAAATTGGACAAGTGCTGCAGTATTGCTGTGCTCTTACAGAAAATTTGGGGCAAACCAAGACTGTTGTACTGATGCAATCACACCTCCTTGCCAGGGCGAGCCACCAGGTGAGTCACACCAGCAAAGTGAGGAGAAGCTGAGGTTCAACAAGGTGCTCATCTGGGGAGGGCCATGAGGAATCAAGGTGTAACTGGCACTCCTGGCACAGCCAGGCAATGCTTTCACCTCCCAGGGCTGAGTCCTTCAAAACAGTTCTGAAAGAGAAGCAAATGGTGACTGGCCTGTGTAAAGGCTGATGAGAGCATTGACAGGAGTGTGCCAGCCAGAAAGACCCACTGTCCTTGCTGATTGATCAATTAAGGTATTTTCTTGTTTGGTATCATCATAAGGAAAAGCCTGAATGTAGCATTTTACTATTGCTAAGAGCAGGCAGTACTAATGCTTGCATAAGTGCTTCAGCATAGCAGCAAGGCACTTGCATAGGAGTGCCAGGGGATATTAAGAAGCTGAGTTGCTAAGTTATCCACAGCTGTGCATAGCCTCAAAGGCATATCAGGAATCAGTGTAACACAGATGGCTAAGGAAAGCCAATGGCTCTTGTGCAAGTACAGAAGTGCTAATCAGGACAGCAAATTCTGCAATTTGTATTGGAGAGGCGGTTGGCAATAATAAACTTCCACTCCTTTGGTGGAAGTACAGACATCACACCCTGAAGCTGGATCAGAAGGCTGGAGCACCTCTCCTACGAAGACAGGCTGAGACAGTTGTGGCTGTTCAGCCTGGAGAAAAGAAGGACCCAGGGAGACCTTTTAGCATGTTCCAGTACCTAAAGGGGGCTGACAAGAGAGCTGGAGAGGGACTTTTTACAAGGTCATGTAGTGATAGGATAAGGGGGAATGGCTTTAAAACTGAAAGAGGGTAGGTTTAGATTGGATACTTGGAAGAAATTCTTCACTATGAGGGTAGAGAGGCACTGGAACAGATTGCACAGGGAATTTGTGGATACCCCATCCCTGGAAGTGTTCAAGGCCAGATTGGATGGGGCTCTGGGCAACCTGATCTAGTGGAAAGTGTCTCTGCCCATGGTAGGTTGGTTGGAAGTAGATGATCTTTAAGGCTGCTTTCAATGCAAATGATTTTAGGATTCTATGGATGCCCTGTAGAGCCAAAGGGAAGGATCCATCTCTAGGAAGGATTATGTCTGGCTTCTGTAGGAGAAAATCTCTGATGTCATAGAAGGATGCTAAGGGTTGCTTTATGACAGCAGGACAGTCATGGCAATCTCCACAGGCAGGGCCAGGATGTCATGCTACAGGGTTAAGGAACGAACAGCAAGAGTCCTGGCTGCTGGCAGGAGTTTTTGTTGAAAAATGTGTCTGTGCTAGTTGGAAACACATGGAGTTTTCCAGTCGCAGGAGAGACGGACACACGACACGTAAGTAGTCCAAGGACAAAGAAAAGCTCCTTTTTTAGTTTGTACTAGCATCTTTATACCCTTTTTCCCAGCTACTGTGATATGCTATTATTGGCTGCATGACAAACAACACCAAGGCTTGTGGTGGTGCTTGAGGTCCCGAAGGGCTCGGTCCCCCCTGAGAAGCTGTGGAATAAAGGTGCCCAAGTTTAAAGTCTCCCCTGGGGAGGAGACACAGGTGGTTTTGCCCCGCAAGGGGGCTGAGTTTCTCAGGGATGGTTCCCTTTTCCTCCATTAGTTTAAGCACCTGCCACTCTCCTGCCAGTCATTCTTGTGTTCTAGAAAGTTCTGTTCCATTCAGTAGTTGATTGTACCCCCTGGTTGTCTGTTACCCCCTCTCCTCCCCTCTCTATCCCCCGTTGGTCCTGGTCCCCTGGTCCCTCCCTGGTTCCTCCCTCCTGGTGTTTGATGATTGGATAATGCCCTCAGAATAAAAGTCTGTACTCTGAGCTGTTCAGGGTCTTCTGATCCTAGACGCCCAGAGCGCAGTTGGACCCTATGCCTCTGCGTCTCTATTACTCTAGCCAGAAGATCCCTCCCTATCCCTCCGGCCTCTATAGAGATACCTTGCTCTCTAAGAGCTACCTGCGGCTGGGAACGCATCGATTCCCGCGGCAGCGAACCGGAGCTCCGGCGGTCAGGGACGCTGGCTGCAGACGCTGACGGGTCGCTAGCCAAAGACCCTGGGGCTAGCTGTCCAGCCCGAACACCGGCGACCGCGGCAGTTTGGCGCCCCAAACAGGGACTACTAGCTTTCAGCTGGTAGTCTTTGGTGAGCAGCCCTGACCATCCTTGGTCAGGAGTGCCATCGGGAAGCCGACGCCCAGGCAAAGGCTCTTCTGTTTTAAGAAGCTCCTTTGTCTGGGGTTCCGAGTTACCCCTCTGAAGTGGCGTAAGGCAGGATTTTCCCCACCGAAAAAGGGAGAAGATCCTGAGGGGGCTCGGCGGCCGGGGACCCCCCCAGAGGAGTGTTTTTTCGTTGGTGCCTGCAAGGAGCGGCGGCGTAGGTCCGGGACCGGGGATCGGTAGGGTCCATTCAGGCTGCCAGGTACTGTGCCAGGGATCACAAGGGTCCACGCAGGGAGTTATTAAGGCACAGGGCTCTGTGGCACCGTTCTTTTGCTTGCGCTTTTTAATTTGCTGCAGTTTTCCTTTGGGTGGAGATTTTAGCTTGTGGGTTTTGAGAAATGGGTGCACGCTTCACACACCCACAAAGGGGGGTTTACGTCCAAGTTAAAGCTACCCTTTTTAATGGGAAACGGGAATTTGATAGGAGAATTTTACGGGAATTTGTTAGGTGGCTTTTTGTTGAATTTGAGATTTCGGTTTCTGTAAGTTCAGTTCAGTTGCTTTCTTTCTGGGATCGAGTTGGGGATGTTTTATCTGATAAGATCAGAAACGGGGAGAATCGGGTTTTGAAGTTTTTTCCTTTGTTGATTTTAATATGTGATTGTTTAAGGGAAAAAGAGGGAGAAAATGTTGGGTCCGCAGTTGCTCCTACCCCCGCTATCCCTGAAACCTGTCCTCCCTACCCCTCTTCCCCAAAGCAGCGAGAATCGTGGTGCGTAACCCTCCCAGAAGAGCAGGGCAGTTTCCCCGAAGTGCAGAGGCGATCCTGCCACTGCCCTGACCCCTGTATTGGGTCTGACTGGGGTAAAGCTCACAGGCCTTACACTGCTGTACTTTGCTTTGGTAGCTGGCGTTGATAACAGAGCAGTGTTTTGGCTACTGCCAAGCTGTGCTGTCCCTGTGACATTCCTTCCCCCACTGAAAGGGATGGGGGGGGCAAGATCCTGGGAGGGGACACCAGCAGGCCAGCTGACCCCAGTCAGCCAAAGGGATATTCCATACCATATGACATCAGCTCAGATATATAAGGGAAGGAAGAGAGGAGGAGGAGGAGGCACTCAGGGCTGGTCCATGTTTGCCTCCTTGAACAACCGTCATGCGTGCTGAAGCCCTGCTTCCCAGAAAGTGTCTGGACATCGCTACTGATGGGAAGTAGAGATTGATTGTTTTCCCTTCTGCACTTGCGTGCACAACTTTCAACTTGCTTGTTCTATTTTTTTTTCCCACTGTAATAAAACTGCCTTTTCCTACCCTGATAGTCTTTTTCAATATTATCCTCTCCCCTCTCCCAGTGGGAGGGGGAGTGATAGAGTGACTGAGTGAGCACCTGGCACCTTGCTGGGGTCAACCCACGACAGTCTCTTTAACCCACACGTGCAAAGCACAATGGATTAGCAGTGCTGGAAATTGTCTATAGTGATCTAAAGGATGATAGCGTCACCATAGATCCAGAGGATATCCCTTGTACACTTGCCATGTGGAGGAAGGTGGTTCAAGGCGCCCCGGTATCATATTCCAGCAGCTTGGTGGAACTTTATTACCCAAAAATTGATACACCAGCTGTAGAGTTGGTGTCTGCCTGGCTCCAAAATGTAGAAGAAACTCTGGGTGCTCCCTCATCCCTGCGAGCCACCACCCCAACTTTTAGAGGCAGCCCAAGAGATCGCTCCTCTCCAACCCCAGTCAGAGGGAAAGGAATACCCAAGAACAGGCCACATAACGAGCTCTGTTTTTTTCTGCGTGAGCATGGAGAGGACATGAGGAAATGGGATGGTGAACCCACCTCTAAGCTGAGCGCCCGTGTCCGAGAACTGAGGGGGAAGAGACCTGTTAAGAAGGGGCCACCCAAGGAGATCAGCAAGTACCGATTGGTAACAGGACAGTGCACCGGAGGCAGTATCGTACCAACCGGGACTCCGTGACTCCTATCCATGAACTAATTCGTCGACTGGAGAGCCAAGGAGTTATCAGCAGGACCCGCTCACCCTTCAACAGCCCCATATGGCCAGTGCGGAAGTCAAATGGGGAATGGCGGCTGACGGTGGACTATCGGGGCCTGAATGAAGTCACACCACCTCTAAGTGCTGCTGTACCAGACATGTTGGACCTCCAATATGAGCTAGAGTCAAAAGCAGCCAAATGGTATGCCACGATTGACATAGCTAATGCATTTTTCTCAATCCCTCTGGTGGCAGAGTGCAGGCCACAATTTGCTTTCACTTGGAGGGCTGTCCAGTACACCTGGAACCGACTGCCCCAGGGGTGGAGACACAGCCCCACCATCTGCCAGGGCCTGATCCAGGCTGCTCTGGAACAGGGTGGAGCTCCGGAACACCTGCAATATATTGATGATATCATTGTGTGGGGTGATACAGCAGGAGAAGTTTTTTGAAAAAGGGAAGAAAATAATCCAAATTCTTCTGAAAGCTGGTCTTGCCATAAAACAAAGTAAGGTGAAGGGATCTGCACAGGAAATCCAGTTTCTAGGAATAAAATGGCAGGATGGGCGCCGTCATGTGCCTACAGAGGTGGTTGACAAAATTGCCAATATGTCTCCACCAGTCACTAAGAAAGAAACACAAGCTTTCTTGGGCCTTGTAGGATTCTGGAGAATGCACATTCCAGGCTATAGTCAACTTGTGGGCCCCCTCTATCGAGTGACCCGGAAGAAGAATGACTTCAAGTGGGGCCCTGAGCAGAAACAGGCCTTTGAGCAAATCAAACAAGAAATAGCTCATGTGGTGGCTCTTGGGCCTGTTCGGACAGGACCAGATGTGCAAAATATACTCTACACTGCAGCTGGGGAGCAGGGCCTCGCCTGGAGCCTCTGGCAGAGGACCGCAGGAGAAACCCGAGGTCAGCCATTAGGATTCTGGAGCAGGAGTTACCGAGGATCAGAAGCCCACTATACTCCAACTGAAAAAGAAATACTAGTGGCTTATGAGGGGGTTCGAGCAGCCTCAGAAGTTGTTGGGACAGAAGCATGTCTCCTCTTGGCACCACGATTGCCTGTCCTACACTGGATGTTCAAAGGAAACATTCCCTCTGTGCATCATGCAACCAGTGCTACATGGAGTAAGTGGGTGGCCTTAACTACACAAGGAACCCGAATGGGAAAACCCAACTTCCCAGGAATCCTAGAAGAGATTTTGAGTTGGCCAGAAGCAAGAGATTTTGGAGCACTGTCTGAGAAGGTGACTCGTGCCCAAGAAGCACCACCATATAACGAGTTACCAGAAAACGAAAGAAAATATGCTTTATTTACTGATGGATCCTGCTGAGTGACAGGAAACCATCGGAGGTGGAAAGCTGCTGTGTGGAATCCCACACGACAAGTCATTAAGACTGCTGAAGGGGAAGGTGAATCAAGCCAGTTTGCAGAGGTGAAAGCCATCCAACTAGCCCTAGAGATTGCTGAGAGAGAAAAGTGGCCCATACTCTATCTCTATACCGTGTCCTGGACGGTGGCTAATGCCCTATGGGATGGCTGCAGCAGTGGAAGAAAACCAACTGGCAGCGCAGGGGAAAACCCATCTGGGCTGCTGCATTATGGCAGGACATTGCTGCACGGATAGAGAACATGACTGTGAAAGTACGCCATGTAGATGCCCATGTGCCCAGAAGTCGTGCCACTGAGGAGCATCAAAACAAAAAACGGGTAGATAAGGCCACCAAAATTGGAATAGCTCAGGTGGACCTAGATTGGGAGAGAAAGGGTGAGCTATTTATAGCCCGATGGGCCCACGAATCATCAGGGCATCTTGGAAGGGATGCAACATACAGATGGGCTCGTGATCGAGGGGTGGATCTGACCATGGAGGCCATCGCACAGGTTATTCATCAGTGTGAAACGTGCGCTGCCATCAAGCGAGCCACACGAGTGAAGCCTCTTTGGAGTGGAGGGCGGTGGCTGGGGTTCCAGTATGGTGAAGCCTGGCAAATTGATTACACTGGGCCATTGCCACGAACACGCCAAGGCAAGAGTTACATCCTCACCATGGTGGAGGCCACAACTGGCTGGCTGGAAACGTACCCAGTAAACCACGCCACAGCTCGGAACACAATTTCAGGTCTTGAAAGACACATTTTGTGGCGACATGGAACCCCAGATAGACTTGAGTCAGACAATGGGACTCATTTTCGAAATAATCTTATTAACTCCTGGGCAAAGAGGCATGGCATTAAGTGGATATATCATATTCCTTATCACCCACAGGCCTCTGGGAAGATTGAAAGATAAAATGGACTGTTAAAAACTATGGTACGGGCACTAGGTAATGGGACATGGAAGCATTGCGATGTGAATTTGGCAGAAGCCACTTAGCTAGTCAATACTAGAGGATCTGTTAACCGCCCTGGTCCCGCCCAAACTAAACCCTTAGACACTGTGGAGGGAGACAAGGTTCCTGCACTACACATAGGAAAGTGGCTGGGGAAGTCAGTGTGGGTTACGTCCCCCATGGGGAAGGGCAAACCCATTCATGGGATTGTCTTTGCCCAAGGACCTGGGTGCACTTGGTGGGTAATGCGGGAGGATGGGGAGACCCAGTGTATGCCCCAAGGTGACTTAACCTTGGGGTAAGAATAATGCATGTTGGAAGTTGTATGTTGCAGGATGTAAGTAGCAGAAGGGACATGAGCTGACGAAGAACGAATTTCAGCAAGGGGCAAGAAAAAGGCCACAATGAACAGGGATGGTGCCCGTCCTCGACAATCAAGTTTACTATTCCTCCTGCCCTGATCCCACATTCTGCTGGAAATGGAGACCATGTGGAAGGATGCAAGAGGACAGGAGATAGTAGTTAATGTGATGGGGATGGTTTAA
Organism: Eopsaltria australis; assembly: GCA_034509425.1. Classification (NCBI taxonomy): domain Eukaryota; kingdom Metazoa; phylum Chordata; class Aves; order Passeriformes; family Petroicidae; genus Eopsaltria; species Eopsaltria australis. Next base: position 4,753 of record JAVTVJ010001290.1, on the reverse strand, counting down.
GGATGTAGCTTAAATTGCATGTGTGAATAGGAAAGGATTTCTGAGCATGATGCAAATGGTATGGAATAAGGGGTGGAAATTGTATTGGGTCTGACTGGGGTAAAGCTCACAGCCCTTATAGTGCTGTGCTTTGCTTTGGTAGCTGGTGTTGATAACAGAGCAGTGTTTTGGCTACTGCCAAGCTGTGCTGTCCCTGTGACATTCCTTCCCCCACTGAAGGGGATGGGGGGGGCAAGATCCTGGGAGGGGACACCAGCAGGCCAGCTGACCCCAGTCAGCCAAAGGGATATTCCATACCCCAGTCAGACCCAATACACCCCCCGCGGTCCCCGCTGTGCCCTAGCCTTCAAGAGCTTGATCAACCCTCGGCGGACCTGTCCCTATCCCTCGTACCCATGCCCCAGTACCCGGTTGCACCCTTTGCGCCATCCCTCCGTTAAAACGAAACGGCGGCAACCGCTAAGATGGCGCCGACCGCATGGCGAGGGGCCCCGCCAAAAACCACCGCAGTGGGAAAACCCCTGTCAATCTTGATGTAGAGTCCTCCTCCGGCTCCTCCCGTAGCACCTCCCCTGAAACCACCCCCCGTCCTGTCCTCTGCCCCTTGGGGCGGCCCCGGGTGATGGGAACATCGAAGGGTGTTGCCGTGTCAGGCTCCTCCCCTGTCATCGGGAGTCCTCCCCAAGCTTGCGAGGTCTCCGCCGCTCGCGCCGCCCCCACCGAGGTCTCCACCCCCAGACATCCGGTTTCCCACGCCTCCCCTTCCAGTTCCCCACACCTAGAACCCTGAAGTGAGAAGGCAAATGCCTACCAGGACAGTAAACAGCTAGACGCTGGGGCCCAAGCCTCAGTGGGAGAGGAAGGACTGATTGCAGCACCAGTGCAATATGGGGGAAGGGGTGGGCAGAACCCCAAATGGGAACCCTTCCCACCGAATAGCATAAGAGACCTATGCAAAGCCATTGGAGATTATGGGCTGGAGTCACTGGTGACTAAAGGGATGCTAAAAGCTACCTTTAGGTCAAACCTAATGGTGCCTGAGGACATTAAATTGATTATGGATAGCATCTTACTGGACACTCAGTATTGGATTTGGGACAGAGCATGGCGCAGGCTTTTGGGAGAGCTGTTAGAAGAGTACAAAGGGAAAGAAAACCTCGCAAATATCACCATGGACAGTCTCTGTGGCGAGGGTGACTTTATTAAAGGGACCAAACAGGCAGAAAAAATCCCAAAGGGTGTTTTAAAGGACATTCAGCAAGCAGCACTGAGGGCTCTGCTGACTTTACCATCCGCAGCAGTGCCCTCTGAAGGTTATGCAGCAATCCAGCAAGGGCCCACTGAAGGGTTTTCAGACTTTATTGAGAGAATAAAGGCTGCCCTTGCTAAACAAGAGGAGGACCCAGAGAACCAAAGAAAGATCCTAAGGTCCCTGGCATTGGCAAATGCCAATGCTGACTGTAAGGCTGTCCTGAAGTCCCTTCCCCGAGTACCCAAACCTACCATTGAAATGATGGTAGAGGCTTGTGCAGAAGTAGTACCATCTCCACCCCCGCCGCCAGCTCGCCCTACCCATGCACCTAAAAGAGGACTTGTGTATGCCCATGCCACCAATGCAGGAAGCGTGGGACAGCCAAAGTGCTTTAACTGTGGGAGCCCACACCATTTAGCACGCGGTTGTCCGAAACCTCGGAGGCCTAACCTTCCACCTTTTAAGTCTCCCACAGGTCCTGGAGTGGCACACTGCCCGTGTGCTCACCAACCACCACCAGGAAACGGGCAGTGGAGAGCGGATCAGCACCATGCCATGACATCAAATTAAAGGCTGCATCAACCACCCAACCATCTGCCGCTCCAGAGGAACCTACCGTCGTGCCATCGACGGGTGAGGGGGACACTCTGAGGCTCTGGGGCAACAAATTAAACTTGGTAAGTGCGGCTCCCCAGCATGTAACATCAACATGGTTCTCCCACATCAAAGTTCTCCTGCAAGCGGACATTTTTAACCAGACAGACTTTCTCATAGTTGGGAATGCCACGAGAGGACCTCCGGAAGTGTTTGTGCTCCCCGAAGTGATCTCTGTCTTACCGGGGGACACCTTCCAGATTCACGTCAGCTGCACAAACCCTCCGTGGTTTATTCCCAAGGGGCAATGGCTTGCTCACGCCATCCCCATTCCTTCAGACTTCCCAAGACACCACCGCACACCAGTGGTGTGCTGGACACAGATAATAGGCACGGACCGACCACGTCTCAGCTGCCGCCTGAACAACGGCGGGTCAACGGTGCTGAGGAGTGGGATGCTCGATACCGGCTCGGATGTTGCCATCATTGCCGAGTCTGAGTGGCCACCCCAGTGGGGCCTTCGCCCCGCTGATGGAAAGATTACGGGAGTTGGAGGGTCCACGTCCTCACAGAGGAGTGCCAACCAGATTGTCATTGAGGGACCTGACGGGCACACAGCCACCATCCGCCCGTTCGTGGTACCCTCCGGCTTTACTCTGTGGGGACGAGACCTCCTCTCTCAGTGGGGGACTCGCCTAGAAATCCCTGCCCCTCCGGCGCAGGGTTTCTAATTGGGGCCACTGAGGAGCGCACCACCCACACAGTGCCACGTCTGGCGTGGACAACTGACAAACCTGTGCGGGTGGAGCAGTGGCCCCTTACTAAAGAAAAGCTTAGCGCTCTGGAGTCCCTTGTGGAAGAGCAGCTTTCTAAGGGGCATGTCGTACCATCAGACAGCCCTTGGAACTCCCCGATCTTTGTCATCCGCAAACCTGGCAAGGATTGGTGGAGGCTCCTCCATGACCTGAGAGAGATAAACAAGGTCATTGTCGACATGGGACCCCTCCAACCGGGCTTACCATCACCCACAATGCTCCCGCGTCAGTGGCCACTCGCCGTCATCGACATAAAAGACTGTTTTTTCAGCATCCCACTCCATCCTGACGATGCACCCAGGTTTGCGTTTTCAGTGCCGTCGACCAACAGGGAGGCCCCCCAGCGACGCTACCACTGGACCGTCCTTCCCCAGGGGATGAAGAACTCTCCAGTCATCTGCCAGTGGTACGTCGCTCAGATTTTGTCATCTATCCAAAGAGCCTTCCCTAAAGCTGTAGTATACCACTACATGGACGACGTGTTGGTCTGTGCCCCATCTGAAGACTATTTTCAAAAAACGTTGGACAAGACTGTTAGTGCCATCCAAAGTGCCGGGATGGAAATCCATCCTGACAAAGTGCAGCGGACCTGCCCATGGGTCTACCTTGGCATCTGGGTGAGCGAGAGGACCGTCGCACCCCAGCAGCTCACCATCAAGGACGAGTCCAAGACCCTCCGCGATCTCCATCAGCTGTGTGGATCCATCTGCTGGGGCTGACAACGGCAGACCTTGCCCCCTTATTCCATCTCCTCAAGGGCGGCGAGGGCCTTGACTCACCGAGGGAACTGACCGCAGATGCCAGGGAGGCCGTGAGTAAGGTCCAACGGGCACTTTCATCCCAGCACGCCCACCAGGTAGAACCAGAATTAACATTCAGTTTTACCATCCTTGGCCAGACACCAAATTATCATGGTCTTATATTCCAGTGGGACGAGAGGTCAAAGGAGCCCCTCTTGATAATAGAGTGGGTGTTCCTCCCTCATCAACCGTCCAAGAGCATTACAACGCCACAAGAGCTGGTGGCAAAGTTAATAACCCGAGCAAGAGTCAAGCTCCGCACCCTTGCGGGGTGTGATTTCGCATGCATCCACGTACCTTGGTGAGGAGAGGATTTGGAGAATTTGCTCCAAACCAACGAGCACCTCCAGTTCGCTCTTGACAGTTATCCAGGCCAAATTAGTGGTAATCAATTGAAACATCAACTGTTTAACATGAACTTTCATTTGGCCCCAAAGTTTCTACAAAGCAAAAGTCCATTGAATGCTCTGACCGTTTTTACAGATGGCTCAGGGTCCTCTCACAAGTCAGTTCTGACTTGGAAGGACCCTAAGACCCAGCAGTGGGAGTCTGAGGTCCATGTGGTGGAGGGATCCCCACAAACTGCAGAACTTGCAGCCGTGGTCAGAGTGTTTGAGAGGTTCCAGGAACCTCTGAATTTGGTAACAGATTCGGCGTACGTGGCTGAAGTAACTGCCAGAGCAGAACACTCTTTGCTAAAGGAAGTGTCTAATGAAAAACTATTTGGGTTGCTCTCAAGATTAGTATTCCTTCTCTCCCACCGAGAGCATCCCTTCCACGTAATGCATGTGAGATCACACCAAGATCTCCCAGGATACATCTCAGAAGGGAACCGCAGGCCGGATGCCTTGGCCATGGCTGCGCGAATGGCGAATACACCAGACGTCTTCGCGCAAGCCAAGCTCAGCCACCAGTTTTACCATCAAAACGCCCCTGCGCTCCGGAGGATGTTCCACCTGCCGCTGGAGCAGGCAAGGGCCATAGTGGCGACATGTCCCAGCTGTCAGTCCCACCACATTCCATCACTACATCCAGGGGTAAACCCCCGGGGACTGAACAGCTGTGAGATTTGGCAAACAGATGTTACACATATACCAGAGTTTGGCAGACTTAAGTACGTACACCTTTCAGTAGACACCTTTTCATGTGCTATTTATGCCTCCGCCCATACAGGTGAGAAGGCGTGTGGTAGTTTGAAAGCAAATCAGTGAGAGGCTCAAAGTCAGAACTACAATTTAATAGGAAAAATGTAGTAATACAAAAAAAAACCACTGACAGAGTCAGAATACAAC
>JAVTVJ010001289.1:0-184409 GCA_034509425.1 Eopsaltria australis | reverse complement strand
CCTTCTCTCAAGGCAGAGACCATTGGGCTCCCCTGCTGGGCAGCTCCGACTGTGGAGCAGGAAGGTCTTGATGCTCTGGCCAAACCTCCTGTAAGCAAAGGACCCTGGCTGATGGGTGCCCTACTTGCACCTCAGACCCTTCTACTGGCTGCTCATGACCTCTCATTGTTCTTTTGCACCAATAAAATTCTCTTGACCTGCAACCTGCAACGTCTCCTTCAACTTCTTTCTGACAAAGGTGTGCCAACCACACTTGGCACAAATCCATGTGTCCACTTTTGGAGGGTGCAAATCGCATGAACACCTCTCTTAGGAATCAGTTCTGGAGTTACAGCACCCACTAGGACACACTGGCACTCTGTGTGCATCACAGGGAAGCACTTCACTTGCTTCAACACAGGCCTGGATACACTAATGCAGGTCTATCCTTGACACTGGCACAAGCCATGTGTTCATTTTGGCTGGACATCAGCTGCTCCAGACCCTCATCATCTAGGCCCATCTACAGATCTGCTAGAGCAGCCTCATGCTTTCCTTATTTTCCGGTCCCAAAGCTGAATACACAACTCCAGTGTCACCAGACCAGAGTAGAGTGGCAGAATCCCCTTCCTCGCCTGCTGCCCACACCATGGGCATGAGCCCAGGACATGGGGAATTTCTGGTCGGTGCATTCCCATGGCCAGGAGTGTCCCGTCCTTCCTCCACTAACACCCCTCTGTGCTGCTCTCAATCCACTCATTGTCCAGTCTACAATCACGTTTGGCATTGCTCCAAACCAGATGCAGGAGCTTGCACTTGGCCTTGTTCAGCTTCATGAGACTGACAATATCCCACATCCCCAACCTGTTCCAGCCCCTCTGAATGCCATCCCTTCCCTCCAGGCAACCAACCCCACCACTCAGCTTGGTGTAGTCCCTGGTTTTGCTGATCATCCCACTAAATCCCAGTATCCAGATTTCTCACAAGGATGCAAAATCACGATGATCCCAACATGAGTCTGATGGTCACCGCTTATCACCATTTTCCACACAGGAGTCATTGACCACAACTCTTTGAGTGGAACCATCCTGCCCACTCCTTATCCATCAGCTGTTCCAACCAACATCCACAACTCTCCAGGTTAGAGACAAAGATGTTGTCTGGCACGGGAACAAAAGACTTGCACAAGTCCAGGTACAGCATACTGGCATCTCTTCCCTCATCCACTAATGCTGGAACGAATACCAACTCATCAAAGCTGCTGCCAAGGTAAGACAGGCACAGCCTCAAGAGCAGGACATGGAATTGTAGAGTTGTAACCTCATGACTCATCAGGCTGTGCCAAGCAAGAGAAGGAAATCTGAAAAAATGCCCCAAAGTCATGGACAATGGCTGTCCCAAACCTCCAGCCATGGATCATCCTCAAGGCTGCTCTCTTGATCTTCTAAACCAGAGTCTTATCTTCCTTATTCCCAGTAACCCAGAGATAAGCAGTTTTCCAGTATCACCAGAGCAGAGCAGAGGGGCAGAAACGTCTGCGTCTGGGTTGGAGCAAACCCAAACACGCAGCATACAGGCTGGGAGATGAGGGGATTGAGAGTAGTCCCAAGGGGAACGTGGGGTGTTGGTGGGTGAAAAACTGGACGTTCCCCAGCCACGTGAATGCATTGAACAGAAAAGCCCTGTGTCCTGGGTTCATCCCCACAGCGTGGCCACCAGCTGAAGCAGCTGCTCCTCTGCTCCACTCTGGTGAGAGTTGGAGATGTGTGTTCAGCTCTGGGACCTGAAAGCAGGGAAGACATGGACCTGCTCAACCAGAGCTGGAGATGGGCCTGGAAGATGATGGCAGGCAGGAGCAACTGGAGTCCAGAGAAATTAAACACATCACCCATGAGAGACTTGAGCCTGGGCCAGAGCTGAAGATAGACCTGCATTAGTGTATCCAGACCAGTGTTTCAATACCTGATGGGTTTGTGTGATGATGCACTGGAGGAGCAAAGAGTGGCAGTGGGTAGCAGAACTGCAGAAATAATACCTAAGAGTGGTCTTGGAGCACTTTTACACCCACCCCAGTGGCCGCTACAACACTGGCTTAGTGCTGAGTGAGACTGGAAGAGACTTGGGAGGAGAAAGAAGGAGACATCCGAAATTTTAATGCAAGAAAACTTTATTGAGGTAGAAGAATGAAAACTCAGGAGCAGCCAGTGGAAGGGAGCTGGTCTGAGGTGCAAGTAGGGTGACCATCAGCCGAGGTCCCTTCCTTTAAGAAGGTTTGGCCAGAGAATAAATGCCGTCCTGCCCCACATTGGGAGTGGCCCAGTAGAGGTTCCCAATGATCTATGGTTTGGCAGAAGGGGTTTGCAGCAGGGAGAACTGGAATGAGCTGAAGGGGAGATGCAGAGCAGGGAGCAGGAGAAGAGGAGGAGGCAGATGGGCCATGTTTGCAGGCAGCCCAGCCTGACCCCTTGGCTGCTGCCTTGCTTGGTGGCCTGAGAGCAGGAGCTGGAAGTGCTGAGCCTGTTTGAGAGCCTTGACACAGAGAGGCGTCCTCAATGCCTGAGATGTGTTCCAGGGACTGGGTGGTTGGTCTCAGGAGTGGTGCTGAGGGCCCTTAGCAGATGTAGCCACCCCTTCTGCCATAGCAGCCCAGGCCTCCCAGCCCATAGCCAAATCCACGGCCATAGCCAAAGCCGCCAAAGCCACCAAATCCACCAAATCCACCAGAGATGGGCTGGCCCTGCACACTGAGTTCAGTGCCCACGGCAGCCGAGGAGGTGGATCCAACGGCGGTGTTCTGGGGGAAGGAGGTCATGATGGGTCCTGGCAGGGTGACCAGCACAGGGGAAGGGTCGATGACGACGCGGGAGTCCTGGCATTGGAGGGCACAGGGCTCATTGCAGCTGTTGGCCAGTGGGGTGGGTCCACAGGGTCGGCAGCAGGCCATGGTTGTGGTGTGGAGGGTCCCTGGAAGAGAGGGGTGTGAGGCAGGGCAGGGGTGTGGGGGTTTGAGGTGTGGTGGAGAGTGGAGGCTGTTTTTGGGGCTGTGGGGAGGCATGAGGGCTGCTGAGGCTAGGGCCGAGTGTGCTGGAAGAGAGGGGCCAGGGGTTCAGGAGTGCAGGAGGGTCAGGGAGTTGAGGCTCACCTGGTTGTCAGCAGGAGGAGAAGGTGTGAGGAGAAGTGTGTGAGGGACTGAGGTGCTGGTCTGGCTTTTATGCTGGTCGTGGAGGGGCGGGTCAGCCTTTGGGGCATTTTTTAGGCAGCAGTTTTTGCCTGGCCCAGCCTGGTGAGTCATGAGCTGGGGAGTGTGTTCCTTCATGCAATTCTGCAGTTTCATGTCCTTCCCTTGAGGCTTTGTCCATCTGACCTTGGCGGCAGCTTTAGAGTAAGAGTTGGTATTTGGGGCTATTTGATTGTTCATTGTGTGTCAGGGAGGGGTGAATGTACAACCAGAGCCCTGAAGATTTGCAATGTCATCGGGTTGGTCATTTTGTGGCACTCATGTGCTGTGGTTTGTGGGTGCCTTATGAAGACCGGGCTTCTGTTCTGTGCCGCTGGATGTCCATCAGTCACTGTGTTGCACCCAGGAATGCTGAGGGAGCTGCTGATGTCCTGGGGAGGTCTCTCTGGAAGAGCTTGGCAAGGTCCTGGTGCCTGGGAGCTCTCCCTGATGGATAAATGAGAGCTCATGGCCTTGTGTCTTGAATGGGATTAAGGGAGAGGATCTGGAAAAGCAGAGGCTGTTCCGGCTGAACTTGTTCCACTGTTATGATCCACTTGGATTTCTTAAATTTACACAACAGCCTAATCTGTCATTTAAAATGTAATTTTTCACCTCATTCAGAAATCTAAGAAATAAACAACAAATGGGGCCTGTCCCTTTGTTCCCAGGCTGGTTTGTGACGTCAATTCATTTATTCCGCATTCAAGCCGGAAGGTTTCATCATTTATATCCTTCAAGTCTTAGTGTTATGTTCCTCTTAGCAAATAGCCATTAATTACTAACAGATGGTCAACAGTCACCTCTTTTCTTCTCTTCCATTATTTGGGAATTTCTTTGTGAAATTCTGAGATTCCAAGTCCTGCTCTTGAGGCTGTGTCCATCTCACCTTGGTGAAAGCCTTTAAGTGTGGATTTTAGAGACCGAATTCTGGTGTGGTTGGCACGGGCTTGACCAAAGCTTTGGAGAGCTGGAGAGTTGTCACTGAGGTCACCCTGTGGCACTGCGTTGCCGTGGTTTATGGGCATGTTGTGAAGAGTTGCCTCCAACCTCTCTCAGCCCTGACTGGTTGGTCTGGGCTTTCCAGCGGTCCCAAGTATCTGCTGCCACCCCTTCCATCCCATTCCCTCTCTCCACGCAATTTTCCCAGTTGGCAAAGGATGACTGGAGACATCGCCTTTACCAGCGGGTGTGCTCTGTGGGTGTCTCGGTGTCCCTCTTGTCTGCAAGGTTTTGATATTAAGGGTCCTTTAACATTTTGGGTCTTGACTTGGGCTGAGTGTAGAGGAGTGAGATCAAATCTCTGGGCAATGTCTGATTACCAGAAAGAGGATATGGAAGCTGCCCAGGGTTTTTGGAGGCGAGCATTGCAAGATCCTCAAAACCCAGGCAAGTCCAGGTGTCCAGCATGGTGGCCTGAGAAGGGCCTAAAGTGCTGGGCCCAGAGGGTTCTGGTCTGGACATTCCATAAAACAGGGAGAAGCTGAGAGAGCTGGAGTTCTTTCAGGCAGGAGGCAAGAATGCAAATGGGACATGTTCTCAATATGCCATGGAATGACCTCGGATGACACCAAATTCCCCTCAGCTTTGGCTGAATCTTCTACGTGCCCTGACACGCGCGGCCAACAACCACACGCTGGCCTCTAATTCTGGCAATTAAAAGGGACTGCCAAGGTCAGAGGGACACAGCCTCAAGGGAAGGACGTGAAACTGCAGAACTGCAGGAAGGAAACACTCCCCACCTCAGGACTTGCCAGGCTGGGCCAGGAAAAAACTGCTGCCTAAAAAATGCCCCAAGGCCATGGGACAAAGCTGTCCCACCCCTCCATGACCAGGATAAAAGCCGGCCCAGAGCCTCTCTCCCTCACACACTTCTCACGCCTTCTCCTCCTGCTTCTACCAACAACAAGGTGAGCCTCAAACCCCTGCTACTCCTGCTTCTGTACTCCAGGCCCCTCTCTCTTCCAGAATTCTCGGTCCCAGTCTCAGCAGCTCTTACTGCTCGCCACAGCCCCACAACAGCTTCCATACGCCCTCATCCTCCTGGCACTTCACCCCTTACCCCTACTCTCTTTCAGGAATCCTCCACACCACAGCCATGGCCTGCTGCCGCCCCTGTGGACCCACCCCGCTGGCCAACAGCTGCAACGAGCCCTGTGCCCTCCAATGCCAGGACTCCCGTGTTGTCATCGACCCTTCCCCTGTGCTGGTGACCCTGCCAGGACCCATCATGACCTCCTTCCCCCAGAACACCGCCGTCGGATCCACCTCCTCGGCTGCTGTGGGCACTGAACTCAATGTGCAGGGCCAGCCCATCTCTGGTGGATTTGGTGGCTTTGGCGGCTTTGGCTATGGCCGTGGATTTGGCTATGGGCTTGGCTATGGCTGTGGGCTGGGAGGCCTGGGATACTATGGCAGAGGGAGCTGCTACACCTGCTAAGGACCCTCAGCACCAGCCTGGCCACCACCAGCTCAGGGCTCTGGCAACAGCTCTGGCAAGCAAAGCCCCTCAGCTGGTTGTCCTACCTGCACCTCACGCTGGATTCCTTCTATTTCATTCTCTTGTATCTTCATTCTTCTGCCTCAATAAAGCTTTTCCTGTATCAAAGCCTGAGATTCCTCCTCTTCCTATTTGAATTCCAATGGTCTCACATCCTCACCCAGGACAGTGCTGGGACTCAGCAGGACATTGGGGAAAATGGAAAAGCGGCACTACGCTTTACTCTAGGGTATTTTCACCACCACTAAAAACAAAGAGTGGCACCGGAAGCAGAGAAGGGGAGGAACCTTCCAAAACATTACACAAGCCCAACACCTGCTACAACAATGGCTTTGGCACATTAATCTTCTCCTGCTCATGGCTCTGGAAAAGTCTCTCCGTGCCAGCACACACCTGACAAACTCTCTTCCCACCACGACTCTCAAGCCCTCCAAAAAACTGTCATAAAATCTTCCACTTGAGCAGGAACTCTGGAGCGCAAGTGCTTCATTCCCTTCTGCTCAAGCAAGATAAGAATGAGCAGAGTTTCCAGCACCTTGGACAGTTCATGTTTTGATCTCCCAGCAGTCGCCACCACCTCTTCCATTCCATTACCAACCTCACACTGAAAAATTCTTCCGTTCTTTTCCCCAGAGAATTCTGTCTGTGTTCCCTTGTGATCAAGGCCTCTTGTCAACCACATATAAGATGAGAACATCTTCATTCCTCACCATCAGGGATTTGCACACACTGATGACACACCCCTGTCCAGCCTTGTCCTCTGGGAGTTCAGACTCTCTCAGACTCTCCTCTAGGATAGTTCCTCCAGACCCTTTAGAATATTGCTGACCCTGAAATGGTCTTGTTTTACTAAACCAACTTCATTTTCACACTGCAGAGCCCAGGACTGCCCACAGCCCCTCACATGGGACCTCACCAGTGCTAAACAGACACCTCTCCCTGCTTGGTCATGACACTTTTCCCAATCCTGCCATGGACACTTGGGGACCCTGTTCCCATAAAGGTGCATTGCTCCATTTCTACTCAACCACAATCACAAAGAAGAAAACAATTGTTCCAATTGATACTCAGACATTTTATCCCACCTGGGCTGCCTTCCCCCTAAGAAACAGCCCTTTCCTGATGCCCTTGCTGAGCTACCGCAGGATTTCAGGGTTGGCCCAGTGGATCCAACTCCTGGGCTACAGCCCTGGGGACTCACAGCCATCTGGACTTTGGGACACTGACCACAAGCCTCTGGGACCAGTTTTTCAGATCCTTCTCAGGCCACGATGCTGGGCACTGACACAACCTGGGCATGCCTGGTTGTTGAGGATCATGTCATGCTCTCCTTCACAAACACTGGGCAACCTCCAAATCCTCTTTATGACAATCACACATTGCCCAGAGAAGTAACTTCATGCCTCAGTCCTAGGCAAGACCCAAAATGCCCTTGATATCAAAACCTTAAAATCAAGAGGGGAACCAAGACGCACAAAGAGCACAACCAATGAGAAAGACAAGGTTTAATGTCAGGTTTTCCAGATTGGGGAAATGCGATGGAAGGAGGGAATGTGATGGAAGGGGCAACACCTCCTTCTTGGAACGGCTGCAAAGCTCAGACCAGCCTGTCAGGGATGAGAGAAACTGGGGGAAAATCCTTGCAACAACCCACAAACCAGAGCACACAAGGGCCATGGGATGATCTCAAATCATGACACCCCAACTAAGTTTTTGTCACCTCTTATAGCCTGCCCTACACGAAACCTCAATAGCCAAATTTTGTTTCTATTACTAGAACTGAAAAGAATTCAAAGCTGCCAACAAGGTCAGATGGACACGGCCTCAAGAGTAACAGTTGGAATCCCAGAATTTAGAAAGACACGCCGGAAACATGACAGAGGAGGGAAGAGGATGGCGCTGACTGTCCGTTCGTAATTATTGAGTTCTGCTCAGAGGAACACAACATTTATAGAACATAGTGATGAAACCTTACGGCTTGAATGCGGACTAAGGGAATTGACGTCAAAACTCCGGCAAACAGGGATTAGGCACTGGCTTGTTGTTTGTTTGTTTGCTGGGTTTCTAAACCAGGTCAATGAATAAACTTTAAATGACACAGTACTGTGACACGTAAATTTGAGAAATACAAATGCACCAAAATATTGGAACAAGTTCAGCACTACTATGCTCTCGTTTTCCAGATTCTCTTTCTTCCCATTCAAGGCACAAGGCCACGAGTTCTCTTTCAACTATCAAGAAGTACTCCCAGGAACCAGGACCATGCCAAGCTTTTCCTGGGGAGTGAACTCCCCAGGATATCAGCAGCTCCCTCAGCATTCCTGGGTGCAACACAATGAATGATGGACATCCAGTGACACAGAACAGGAGCCCAGGGGCACCCAGAAACCACCGCACACAACAGCCACAAAAGGACCTCTGATGATATCACAGCTCTCCTGAGCTCTGGTTGTTTATTAAGACCTTTCTTACACATATTGAACAAACACATCCACACAAATACCAACTCATGAAAGCTGTCACCAAGGTGAGATGGACACAGCATCAAGAGTAGGATGTGAAACCACAGAATTGCATGAAGGAAAACACTCCACACCGGATGGCCCAACAATCTGGGTCAGGCAGGAGCTGCTGCGTAAAAAATGCCCCAAGGTCATGGGACAAGGCTGTCCCGCCCCTCCAAGACCAGCATAAAAGCCAGACCAGAGCCTCTCTCCCTCACACACTTCTCCTCAAGCCTTCTCCTCCTGCCCCTGTTGACAACCAGGTGAGTCTCAAGCCCCTGACCCTCCTGATCCTGAACCCCTGGCTCCTCTCTTCCCAGCCTCTGCAGCCCTCAAGCCTCCGCACAGTCCCACAACAGCCTCCACACTCCCTCACCCTCCTGCATCACCACTCCTCGCATCCCCATACCCCTACCCTGCCTCACTCCCCTCTCTTCCAGGGACCCTCCACACCACAACCATGGCCTGCTGCCGACCCTGCGCACCCTGTGGACCCACCCCGCTGGCCAACAGCTGCAATGAGCCCTGTGCCCTCCAATGCCAGGACTCCCGTGTCGTTATCCAGCCTTCTCCTGTGCTGGTCACCCTGCCAGGACCCATCATGACCTCCTTCCCCCAGAACACCGCCGTTGGATCCACCACCTCGGCTGCCGTGGGCACTGAACTCAGTGTGCAGGGCCAGCCCATCTCTGGTGGATTTGGTGGCTTTGGTGGCTACGGCCTTGGCTATGGTCGTGGATTTGGCTACAGGCTGGGCTGTGGCTATGGGCTGGGAGGCCTGGGCTGCTATGGCAGAAGGGGTGGCTACATCTGCTAAGGACCCTCAGCACCACCCCTGACACCACCAGCTCAGGGCTCTCACAACAACTCCTGCAAGCCAAGCACCTCAGCTGATAGTTGCCCTACTTGCACCTCACACTGCATCCCTTCTTTTTCATTCTCCTGTCTCTTCAGTTTTTTTCCTCAATAAAGTTTTTCTGCATCAAAGCCTGAGATGTCTCATCTTCCTTTTTGATTTCCAGTGGTCTCACATCCTTACCCAGCACAGAGCCAGGGCTCAACAGGACGTCAATGAAAGCAGAATGGAGACGCCACATTTCCCTAGGAAATATGTCACCCCCGGTAACAACCAAGGAGCGAAGGCGGGGGGAACCTTCCAAAACATTATACAAGCCCAACACCAGCTACACCAAAGACTTTGACTCAAGAATTCTCTCCCTGGCAGTACAGACTTGACAAAGTCTTCCCACCAGGACTCTCAAGCCCTATGAACAAACTGTCATGAAATCTTCCACTTGTGTAGCAACTCTGGATTGCAAGTTCTTCATTCCCTTCTGCTCAAACAAGAGCAGAGTTTCCAGAATCTTGGACAGTTCATGTTTTGATCTCCCAGCACAATCTCCACCGTCTCTGCCAGTCCATTACCTACCCCACAATGGAAAATTCTTCACTGCTTTCCCCACAGAATTCCATCTGTTTCCCCTTGTGGCCAAGGACTCTTTGTCCACACGTGTGCACTGCTGAGAACAGCCGGGCTCCCTCATCTTTATTCCCTGCCATCAAAGTTTTGCACATGCTGATGACACCCCACTGTCCACCCTTGACCCCTGGGAGTCCTGGCTCTCTCAGCCTGTCCTCTAGCAAAGTTCCTCCAGTCCCTTTAGAATATTGCTGGACCTCAAAAGATCTCAATTCACAAAATCAATTTAATTTTCACACTGCAGAGCCCAGGACAGCCCAGAGACCCTCCCATGGGGCCTCACCAGTGTTAAACAGACTCCAACACTCACCTCTCCCTGCTTGGTCATGACAATTTTCCCAATCCTGCCACGGACACTTGAGGTCCCTGTTCCCATAATGATACAGGGACACCTCCTGCTCCACTTCTTCAGAACCACAACCACAAAGGCTTTTTGAAGAAGAAAACAATTGTTCCAATTGATACTCAGATATTTCATCCCATCTGGGATGTCTCCCCCCCAAGAAACAGCCCTTGGCAGATGCCCTCAATGAACTCCATCTGATGTCCTGAACCACTCAGGTTTTCAGGGTTGACCCAGAGGATCCAAATCCTGGGCTACAACACTGGGGACTTGCAGCCATCTGGACTTTGGGACACTGACCACAAGCCTCTGCACCTAGCACTTCAGGCCCTTCTCCAGCCACCATGCTGGATATTGACACAACCCCGACTGGCCTGGTTGTTGAGGATCATGCAATCCTCACCTTCAAGAACCCTGGGCAACCTCCACATCTGTGGAGGACAGGAGGCCTGCAGACACAACCTCGCTGAGGGTCTACGGGAAGCACGGCCCTTACGGCTGTGCTGCCCTCCACACAGTGCTCTGCCCACCAGACTTCTGTGAGGGCCCACTGCAAGCACAGCCTCTAGGGCTGTGCTATCCTCCCCACTCAGGCGGATTTAGTTTATTCCACCCATAGTGCCTTGGTTTATACTTAAGTTATTCTTCCTCTGAAAACCGAGTTGGCCTGTTGGCCTCCCCACCTCTTTCTCCCTTGTATGACCCTTTCTGGAACATTCCGAGTTCTTCGATATCCCATTGGCCCCTGTCCCTTGGCCACCCCCCTGGACCACACTCATTGGACTTTTAACCCCCTGGACCCTCACCCCACTGGTTGATGATGCTCCCACCCCTTGTCGCACCAAAACCTCTTAGCTATCATTTGTTCACTCGGCTTTGTCCCTGGAACCTCCAGTAGAAGGATTAAAGCTGGATCTGTAGAACCCAGCATAAGTCCCTTCCTTCCTTCCTTCCTTGTTGCCATTTGGTGTGTGTGGTTTATACCCTGTGGTGTGTCTGTGTTGTAGTGCTGTGTGTGCACAAGGTGTTCCCAAGTGTCCTGTGGCCCCAAGACGCGGAGGCGCTCTTGGAAGGCAGCGAATCTGTGCAGCCTGATACCGGATCGCTACACACATCCTCCTTCTGATAATCATTGTCCAGAGAACTGGCCTCACACCTCAGCCCAAGTCAAGACCCAAAATGGCCTGCGTATCAAAACCTTAAAATAAACGGGAACCAAGAAACACAAAGAGCATGACCAATGAGAAAGACAAGTTTTAATGTTAGGTTTTTCCAGATTGGGGAAATGTGATGGAAGGAGGGAATGCGATGGAAGGGGCAACACCTCCTTCTTGGAACAGCCGCAAAGCTCAGACCAGCCTGTCAGGGATGACAGAAACTGGGGGCAAATCCTCACAACACACACACAAACCAGAGCATATGAGGGCCTCGGGTTGACCCAAATCATGACACCCCACCTAAGTTTCGGTCACGTCATCAGCCTGCCCTAAACGAACCATCAACAGCAGAATTTGGTCCCTATTATTTACATTTAAAAGAACTAAAAGGTGCCCCCAAAGCCAGATGGATGCAGCCTCAAGAGGAGGATGTGGAATCATGAAATTTACAGACATGCC
This sequence comes from Eopsaltria australis, assembly GCA_034509425.1. Lineage (NCBI taxonomy): Eukaryota > Metazoa > Chordata > Aves > Passeriformes > Petroicidae > Eopsaltria > Eopsaltria australis. The sequence goes on along the minus strand of JAVTVJ010001289.1, from coordinate 172,770 downwards.
AGAACCATGACAGAGGAGAAGACGATTGCACTGACAGTCCGTTAGTAATTATTGGGTTGTGCTCAGAGGAACGCAATACCAACATTTATAGAAGCATATGTGATGAAACCTTACGGCGTGAATGCGGAATAAGAGAATTGACACCACAGCTCCAGCAAAAAGGAACTGGGCTCTGGTTTGTTGTTTGTTTGCTGGGTTTCTAAACCAGGTCAATGAATAAACTTTAAATGACACAGTACGGTGACATGTAAATCTGAGAAATACAAATGCACCAAAATATTGGAACAAGTTCAGCCCAACTATGCTCTCCTTTTCCAGATTCTCTCTCGTCTTCCCATTCAAGGCACAAGGCCATGAATTCTCTTCCATCCATCAAGAAGTGTTCCTAGAAACTGGGACCTTTCCAACCTCTTCCAGAATGAACTCCTCAGGACATCAGCAGCTCCCTCAGCATTCCTGGGTGCAACACAATGAATGATGGACATCCAGTGACACAGAACAGGAGCCAAGGGGCACCCAGAAACCACCGCACACAAGAGCCACAAAAGGACCTCACTGATGATATCACAGCTCTCCTGAGCTCTGGTTGTTTATTAAGACCTTTCTTACACAGATTGAACAAACACATCCACACAAATACCAATCCATGAAAGCTGCCGTCAAGGTGAGATGGACACAGAATCAAGAGCAGGACATGAAACTGCAAAATACCATGAAGGAAAACACTCCACACTTCATGACACGACAAGCTGGGCCACGCAAGAGCTGCTGCCTAAAAAATGCCCCAAGGCCATGGGACAAGGCTGTCCCGCCCCTCCACAACCAGCATAAAAGCCAGACCAGAGCCTCTCTCCCTCACACACTTCTCCTCAAGCCTTCTACTGCTCCTGCTGACAAACAGGTGAGTCTCAAGCCCCTGACCCTCCTGATCCGGAACCCCTGGCCCCTCTCTTCCCAGCCTCAGCAGCCCTCATGCCTCCTCACAGCCCCAAAACAGCCTCCACACTCCCTCATCCTCCTGCATCACCACTCCTCGCACCCCCATACCCCTACCCTGCCTCACTCCCCTCTCTTCCAGGGACCCTCCACACCACAACCATGGCCTGCTGCCGACCCTGCGCACCCTGTGGACCCACCCCACTGGCCAACAGCTGCAATGAGCCCTGTGCCCTCCAATGCCAGGACTCCCGTGTTGTTATCCAGCCTTCTCCTGTGCTGGTCACCCTGCCAGGACCCATCATGACCTCCTTCCCCCAGAACACCGCTGTCGGATCCACCTCCTCTGCTGCTGTGGGCACTGAACTCAGTGTTCAGGGCCAGCCCATCTCTGGTGGATTTGGTGGCTTTGGTGGCTACGGCCTTGGCAATGGCCGTGGATTTGGCTATGGGCTGGGCTGTGGCTATGGGCTGGGAGGCCTGGGCTGCTATGGCAGAAGGGGTGGCTACATCTGCTAAGGACCCTCAGCGCTGCTCCTGACACCACCAGCTCAGGGCTCTCGCAACAACTCCTGCAAGCAAATCACCTCAGCTAATGGTCACTCTGCTTGCTCCTCACACTGGATCCCTTCTTTTTCATTGTCCTGTCTCTTCAGTTTTTTTCCTCAATAAAGTTTTTCTGCAGCAAAGCTTTTGATGCCTCATCTTCCTTTTTGAAATCCAATGGTCTTGCATCCTCACCCAGCACAGAGCCAGGGCTGAACAGGACATTGGGGTGAAAGGAAAAGGGGTACCACACTTTACTCTAGGAAATTTGCCACCACCACTAACAACCAAAGCTGGCACAGGAAGGAGAGAAGGTGGGGGGAACCTTCCAAAACATTACACAAGCCCAACACCGGCCACATAAAACACTTTGACGCAACAATTCTCTCCTGCTCATGGCTCTGGAGAAGTCTCTCCGTGCCATCACACAGCGGACAAACTCTCTTCCCACCAGGACTCTCAAGCCCTCTGAACAGACACTCATAAAATCTTCCACTTGAGCAGGAACTCTGGAGCGCAAGTGCTTCATTCTCTTCTGCTCAAGCAAGAGGAGCAAGAGCAGAGTTTCCAGGACCTTGGATAGTTCAAGTTTTGATCTCCCAGGACAGACTCCAACACCTCTTCCACTCTGTGACACATCTCACAATGAAAAATTCTTTTCTTCTTTTCCCATAGAGTTCCATCTGTTTTCCTTTGTGACCAAGGCCCCTTTGTCCACACGTGTGCACTGCTGAGAACAGCCAGGCTCCTTCACCTTTATTCCCTACCATCAGGCATTTGCACACACTGATGACATCCCCCTGTCCACCCTTGTCCCCTGGGAGTCCCAGCCATCTCAGACTCTCCTCTAGGAAAGTTCATCCAGCTCCTTTAGAACTTTTCTGGACCTGAAATTATCTCAATTCCCTAAAACCAACTTCATTTTCACACTGGGGAGCCCAGGACTGCCCACAACCCCTCACATGAGACCCCACCAGTGCTGAACAGACACCAACAGTCACCTCTCCCTGTTTGTCCACAACACTTTTCCTAATCCTGACCTGGACACTTGGGGTCCCTGTTCCCACAATGGTGCAGGGACACCTCCTGCTCGATTGCTTCTCAACCACAGCCACAATGGCTTTTTTGGAAAAGAAAACAGTTGTTCCAATTGATACTCAGACATTTTATCCCACCTGGGCTGCCTTCCCCGAAGAAACAGCCCTTTGCTGATGCCCTTGCTGAGCTACTGCAGACATTCAGGACCACTCAGGATTTCAGGGTTGGCCCAGTGGATCCAACACCTGGGCTACAACACTGGGGACTTGCAGCCATCTGGACTTTGGGACATTGACCACAAGCCTCTGGACCCAGCCCTTCAGATCCTTCGTAGGCCACCACACTGGGCAATGACAGAACCCGGACCTTCCTGGTTGTTCAGGATCGTGCCATGCTCACCTTCAAGATCACAGGACAATCTCCACATCCTCTTTCTGACAATCAGACATTGCCCAGAGAAGTGGCTTCACACCCTCAGTCCTAGGCAAGACCCATTTCAAAACCCTAATATCAAGAGGGGAACCAAGAAACCCAAGGAGTGCAACCAATGTGAAAGACAAGGTTTAACATCAGACTTTGACAGACTGGGGAAATGCGAGGAAGGAGGGAATGCGATGGAAGGGGCAACGCCTCCTTCTTGGAACAGCTGCAAAGCTCAGACCAGCCTGACAGGGATAAGAGAAACTGGGGGCAAATCCTCACAACAACCCACAATCCACAGCACACGAGCGCCACACGATGACCTCAATGATGACATCCCACCTACTCGAAGATTTGGTCATTACTCCAGCCTGCCTCACATGAACCATCAACAGCAGAATTTGGTCTCTATCGTTTGCAATTAAAAGAACTAAAAGGTGCCCCAAGATCACGTGGATGCAGCCTCAAGAGGAGGATGTGGAATCACAAAATTCACAAAGACACGCCAGAAACATGACAGAGGAAGGAAGAGGATGGCGCTGACTGTCTGTTAGTAATTATTGAGTTTTGCTCAGAGGAACGCAAAACCAACATTTATAGAAACATATGTGATGAAACCTTATGGCGTGAATGCGGAATAAGAGAATTGACATCACAACCCTGGCAAAAAGGGATCAGGCACTGGCTTGTTGTTTGTTTGTTTGCTGGGTTTCTAAACCAGGTCAATGAATAAACTTTAAATGACACAGTACGGTGACACGTAAATCTGAGAAATACAAATGCACCAAAATATCGGAACAAGTTCAGCACAACTATGCTCTCATTTTCCAGATTCTCTCTCATCTTCCCATTCAAGGCACAAGGCCAGGAGTTCTTTTCCATCCATCAAGAAGTGCTCCTAGAAACTGAGACCTTTCCAACCTCTTCCAGAATGAACTCCCCAGGACATCAGCAGCTCCCTCAGCATTCCTGGGTGCAACACAATGAATGATGGACATCCAGTGACACAGAACAGGAGCCCAGGGGCACCCAGAAACCACAGCACACAAGAGCCACAAAAGGACCTCACTGATGATATCACAGCTCTCCTGAGCTGTGGCTGCTTATTAGGCCCTTCCTTACACAGATTGAACAAACACATCCACACAAATACCAACTCATGAAAGCTGTCACCAAGGTGAGATGGACACAGCATCAAGAGTAGGATGTGAAACCACAGAATTACATGAAGGAAAACATTCCACACTTCATGACCCGAAAATCTGGGCCACGCAAGAGCTGCTGCGTAAAAAATGCCCCAAGGCCATGGGACAAGGCTGTCCCGCCCCTCCACAACCAGCATAAAAGCCAAACCAGAGCCTCTCTCCCTCACACACTTCTCCTCAAGCCTTCTCCTGCTCCTGCTGACAACCAGGTGAGTCTCAAGCCCCTGACCCTCCTGATCCTGCACCCCTGGCTCCTCTCTTCCCAGCCTCAGTGACCCTCATGCCTCCCCACAGCACCACAACAGCCTCCACACTCCCACACCCTCCTGCATCACCACTCCTCGCTCCCCCATACCCCCTGCCCTGCCTCACTCCCCTCTCTTCCAGGGACCCTCCACACCACAACCATGGCCTGCTGCCGACCCTGCGCACCCTGTGGACCCACCCCGCTGGCCAACAGCTGCAACGAGCCCTGTGCCCTGCAATGCCAGGACTCCCGTGTCGTTATCCAGCCTTCTCCTGTTCTGGTCACCCTGCCAGGACCCATCATGACCTCCTTCCCCCAGAACACCGCTGTTGGATCCACCTCCTCGGCTGCCGTGGGCACTGAACTCAATGTGCAGGGCCAGCCCATCTCTGGTGGATTTGGTGGCTTTGGTGGCTTTGGCTATGGCCGTGGATTTGGCTATGGGCTGGGCTATGGCTGCGGGCTGGGAGGCCTGGGCTGCTATGGCAGAAGGGGCGGCTACATCTGCTAAGGACCCTTGGCACCACCCCTGACAACAACCACCTACTCTCTGGAACATACCCCAGGCATTCAGGATGCCTCTCTGGGCCAAGGCTCTCAAACTGCCTCAACCCTTTCAGCTCCTGCTCTCAGGCCACCAGGCAAGGCAGCAGCCAAGGTGCCAGCCCGGGCTGCCTGCAAACATGGCCCATCCGCCTCCTCCTCTTCTCTTTCTCCCTGCTCTGCATCTCCCCTTCAGCTCATTCCAGTTCTCCCTGCTGCAAACCCCTTCTGCCATGCCAGAGACCATCGAGCACCTGGTCCCCATGCAGGGTAGGAAGGTCTCAATTCTCTGGCACATCCTTCTGCAAGGATCTGGGCTGATGTTGTCCTATTGCACCTCAGGCCAGCTCCATCTTATTTACTTCTGCTTTTTACTTTTTTTTGCCTCAATAAAGTTCTCCTGCATCACAACCTCAAATGACTTATTTGTCTTTCTTCTCCCAAAACTGTTCCAACCTCTCATGGCCCGAATTCAGGTGTCAATTGTCCATCAGTACCAGCAGGCCTTGGGTTTGGTGCTCACCTTCTGTCCGGTCTGTCCAAGCCACTCATCCAACAGAGAAGTGAGCACCCCAACGTGCCAAGATTATTCTGGGAAATATTTCAGCCCCAAAAACTCCTGGTGAAATTTTTTCTTGCAGCCCATGGCACAAGCCCTTCCCTTGCCCAAACCAAAGCTTGGGTACAGTTGTGCTCATGCGGACGGGGCTCTGATGAAATCTGGTGCTGTCAGAAGAGTCTTGACCAACCTCCTTCCCCAACACCACTCACGATCCTCGAGGAGAAATAGAAAGGAAAGCTGGAAGGGGGAAGAAGGAAGAGGAGAGAAAGGAAGTGGGGAAAATGTGTTATTCCTGGGAATATTTGCTTTGGAAACTTCAATGATCGGTGACCACAGATTGAAAAAAAATCCTTGTGGTAAATATAGGACCAATTTTGCCATCTGGAATCTATGGCTCAGTCCTTCTTCTAATTGTGGTCAATCCTAATGAACTGCTTTTTGATAAGAATGATAAGCCAGTGATAAAACAGCAATAAGCCAATGATAACCCCATGATAAAGGGCCACTAAACTTCCTTAAACCTTCGTTATCCACTCAAATAATTCCAAATTAATTCTAATTTCATGTTCCCTTTTATGTCTCACCCATGCAGCCAGTTGACAATCTTGGAGGTCTTTTCCAACCATAATTATTCTATGATATGGTTTTAATTAGCAGAGTAGGACCTTCCCATCAAACTTTATATTAATAAAAGGTAGTTTATATTAAACCAGCTTTTGTTGGCGCCTTTGACAGTGAGACTTTAATCAACCTAAACAATTAAGTTCACGACACTTCGGTGTGGAGGTGGAAATGCTCTTTACCTTTCCCATGTCCTGTGGAATCAGGGTCCCTGAATTTCCACATAATGACAATAATAATAATAATAATAATAATAATAATAATAATAATAATAATAATAACTCCCCACCCTCAAAACCAGCTGCAATCCATAATCCATCAACAGATCCTGCAAGCAGACGGGGAAGGAAAAATAACCCCTTGAAGATAAAAAAAAACAACAAAAAATCTCCTCCTTTGAGGAGAACCCCACCAGAATAAATCAGCATAAATGCCAAAACCAAACCACCCAGAAAAGGCCTTCTGGGGGAGGAAAGCTGCCAAAAAATAGATGGGAAAACACCTGGGTGGAAAGCCCCGCCTAAAGAAATTATTAAGATTGAGCAACGAGCCTGCAAAAATAGAGGGGGAAGGGAAATGAATCAATGTTAACAAAAAAAAAAAAAAAAAAAAGAGAGAAAGAGAGATGAAACATAAATTGTGAGAAAGGGGGAAGGACGAGGACACAAAGGTAAAATCCTGCTAAAAATGCTGATAACAAGAAAAAACACTGAAATTTTCCAAAGCAAATTTGCTGGGAACCACAGACCCCTCATTCCTGCACCCACTGCGTGTCACTCATCATCCACAGGGTCCTGTGACCAAAACTTCAGGGCGGTGTCACCTTCTGTCCCCACTGTCCCCACCCTGATGGAAAGGATGGAAAGTCTGGGGCAATCCAGAGCACGCAGGTCATGGAATTGTGGAATGGTTTGGGTGGGAAGGGGAACTTCAAGATCTTTAATTCTAACTTTCTGCCATGGGTAGGGACAATTTCCACCATCCCAGGTTGCTCCAAGCCCCGTCCAATCTGGCCTTGGACACTTCCAGGGATCCAGGGGCAGCCACAGCTTCTCTGGGAATTCCAGTCCAGCCCCTCACCACCCTCACAGACAGGAATTCCTTCCCAATACCCCAAAATTCCCTCCGTCAATTTAAACCATTCCCCTTGTCCTGGAAATCCAGACCCTTTTCCAAAGATTTCAGTCAAATCCAAATTTTCACGGGGAAAAAAGGAAGCAAATCCATCGGCCACATCCCTTCCCTCCACGATCCCATTGTCAGCATCCTGTCACTCCTGGGGGGCTGCATCCGACCCCGGCGAGGGAGCCCAGGTCCCTCCACCCTGGAAAAGCCTCAGGAGCGATGGCTCTGCCTAAACCAAACCCCACGACCACGGAATTCACCTTTTTGGACAAAAGCTGCCCGGACAAAGTGATTGGGATAATCGGGGGATGGAACCAGGTGGACTTCAGGGTCCCTTCCCAATCCAGACCATTCCATAAGGATTTGGGAGCGCAGCCTGTTCACCTCAACAGGGCGACTCTTTAAAGGGAATTATCCGGGTTTCTTCCCGGGCCTCCTTTGGCCCGTGCACACCAGGATGCTCCGTGCTTTCCTCTCCTCCCAGGTGTTGTTATTCCCTGGGAATGTTGCTCAAGAGCCAGGAGAGGATTCACGTACAGGCTCTTGAGGATTGAAATTATATTTTCCACTCCCGAAATCTGCGGTTACTCAAGAGGACTTTGTGACCGGTGCCTGAATTCCTGGTGGGATAACAACATTTCCCAGTTTCCCAGCTGGACATGGACACCTTTGGGAGAAGCCAAGCAAACAGAACTGGAGATTTTATATAAATTTAGAAACTGTTCAGGGTTGTGTGGAACATCAGGAGAGTCAGGAAAACAACTTCATTGATATGGAATAAAATCATCCCCCAAAAGAATTGCTCTCCAGTCCTGAACGAGTCCTTTTTTTCCAGGTTCATTCCTTAAAGTTGGATTTGCAACAGGCCAGGGGGAATGGAGAGGGAGCAACGAGTTAAATGATGAAATTAAATTGTCAGCACTCAAAGATTTGGGCTGTGGAGACGCAGAGGAATAAATGGGTTTGGAATTTATTCCCATCTTGTGCAGCAAACAGGAATCATGGAATGGTTCAGGTTGGGAGAGACCTTCAGGATCATCCATTTCCACCCTTTCCTTGATGGAAAAGTGGATTTATTTTTACCACTCCTCCTCTTGTTTAATCGTTGGGGGGGTTTCAGAGCTGTTCCAAGCCTTTACATAACTTAAAAATATTAAAATATAACATTCTTCCGTTTCCACGGTGACGGAGACAGCGGGAATTTGCAGGCTTCAGTCGTTGGCATCTCGTGTTTAATCAAGGTTTGAAAGGCAGAGAAATTTGCTCGGAGCTTCCCTGAAAAGCTCCAGGTAGAACAGATCGAGGCCGTGCCCAGGAACGGAATTATGGAATGGTTTTGGGTTGGGAGGGACCTTGGTCATGGCCCCCAAGTGCCACATCAAAGCCCTCAGAGACACCTCGATTCCCCCTGGGAGTGTCCAAGGCCAGGCTGGACCAGGCTTGGAGCAGCTGGGATGGTGGGAGGTGTCCCTGCCCATGGCAGGGGGGTGGAACTGGATGGAATTTCTTTCCAACCCAAACCATTCCGTGATTTGGGGATGGAATTGTCTTCAGACACTCAAAGAAAAGGACAAAACTGCTCTTTCGTTCTACATAAATCAGATCAAATTTAAAAAATAATTAGGAAAAAAAAAAATTCCCCAAACGAAATGTTCCCAAAATTAAACCTAAAGAGCAACAAGAGCAGAAGAAAGAAGCCCCCAGAGCAAAACACCACAATTTTACTGACTCACCCTTTCCCATCCTCCACCCCGCTCCATGCACGTCCCAAACGAGCTCAGAGGAGAAAACCTGACAGGTTTTGGGTCCTTCTGCTCCTACAAAAACCCACGGGCTGGACGTGAGGAAGCTCTCGCAGCCGTGGATAAAAGAAACATGTGAGCAGCACCGCGGAGCCCCGGGCACGGCGGAGCCGCCGACGCCAGCACCATCCTGCTGAGACAGCCGGCAGGACAGCCGGCCAAATTCCTGGAAAATTTGCAAGTCAGGGATTATGCCGAGGCTGGAGAGGGAATAAAAGGGTTTTGTGGTTGGTTTTGAGCCATGACCGAACTTGTCCCCCCCAGCTCCTGACAAAATTGAATTCCCGGAGTTCTGGCCACGGGGGTGGAAGCTGCGCCGAGGTCCTGTGGTGTCCCTCAGAGCAGTTGTCATCCTGGTCAGGTGTCCTTTGTCCTCCCAAAAGTATTTTGGGCTTCATCCTCGGGGTATTGGGGTGCGATTATGGACATCACAGTGAGGGAATTTCTGATGGAGCAGCAGGAAGAGGCGGTGGGATGGAGAGAAAAGTTTGGAGTGGACAAATTTCAGCGGGGTTGAGCAGAACTGGCAGCGCTGGGGGGTCCTGGGGGGGTTGGAGCCTCCCAGTTTGGGGTCTCCATCCCCATTCCAGTGACACCAGGGAGGGAACGGGAATGTGGATGTGGGTGGGGACACAGGGGGACACAGGGTACAGAGAGGTATTTTGGGGTGCTGAGGGACACGAGGGGAGTGTCACAGACCCCCGGGTGGCTCAGGGACCACACGGTGCCACCGTGGGGTGAAGGTCCCGGGGGACCTGAGGGTCCCGGGGTGCTGGGGGACACCCCCGGTTGAGTTCGGCGGAGGTGCACACACAACACGCACAGAGCGCCCGCGGCAGCTCCCACGCGTGTTCCCACTCGTGTTCTTCCGCGTGCGCCTCGGGAAATACGGGATTACCGTATTTACAAAGGTGCGTGCGCGCCGCCGGTACCGGAATTTTTCTGATGCGCATTTACACCTGTAATTAGCCAGTACCGTAATTCCCAGCACGCATGAGCACTCCACTGCCGTTATTTCAAATGCGCATGTGCAAAACGAATACCGGATTTTTTAGGCACGCATCGCACCGGTACCGTAACTTCACCGCGCGCATGCGCACTGAAAGGAGCAGTATTCTGAACGCGCGTAAGTTACCGTAATTCCGGATGCGCATGCGCACGACGAACACGCTAATTCCAGATGCGCATAATTACCATAATTCCGGGCGCGCATGCGCATCTTAAGTACCGTACATCCAAATGCTCCTCATACAATTACCATAATTACAAGAGCGCACGCGCACTCCAACATGGTAGTTCCAAATGATCATGCAAGCACTGTATTTACAGATGCGCATGCGCGCCTCAGCTACCGTATATCCAAAAGCGCACCACACCACGATACCGTAATTCCAAATGCGCATCCCTGAACCACCGCATTTCCAAATGCGCATGCGCACCACGACTACCGTAATTCCGAAGGTGCGTCCAAGCAGAGCTGCCGTAATTACAGATGCGCATACACATCTCAAGTACCGTAATTCCAGAGGTGCTTCTCCACTGTATTTCCCTACGCGCATGCGCATCATAACTACCATGTCTAAACGCGCCGGCGAGCCATGGCTACCGTATTTCCCGGTGTGTATCACGCCCATCCCTTACCTCGCAGTGCGCATGCGCACCGCAATTACCGTATGTCCAACAGCACTAACTCCAGAGCGCCGCTGTTTTCAAATGCGCATGCGCACAAGTACCGTATTTCCAATGGGCATCGCAAGTACCGCAGCAACCGAGCTCCCAAACGCGCATCACGCAACAGCCACCGTAATTCCAGGTGCGCATCCCGCAACTACCGTATTTCCAGGCGCGCCCCGAAACGACCGTAATTACAACCGCGCACCGCATCTCCGCAACCCCCGTAGCTCCCAGCGCGCACGCGCGCTCCGTTCCACGCCTCCTCCCCCCCCCCCCCCGCGCGCGCACACGCGCTACCGTAATTCCCATATCGCACACGCACCCACCCGCCTACACCTCCCAGCATCCCCCGCGGGGGTTCTCTCCCCGCCCCCTCATTTGAATAAGGGCGGGGCTTTGCCGCAGGAGGGGGCGTGTCCCCGGCGAGGCCCCGCCCCCCAGGCCGGCCCCCATTGGCCGCGCCGCCGTTGTCGCTGGTGACGGGGACGCGGCGGGGCCGCCGCGCTCAGAGCGCGCCGGGAGCGGCCGCGGCGGGCACGGAGCGAGGAGGGGCCGGGGGGGGGCTCGCGGTCGGTCACGGGGGGGGCCATGGGAGCCCGAACCGGGGCCGGGACCGGCGGCGGCGAGCGGTAGAGCCGCCGGGGATCATGGCGGAGAGGTGAGAAGCGGCATCGCGGCGGGGGATGGGGGGGTGATTTGGGGAGGGGGGGGGTGGGATGGGTGAGGGGGCTGCGCCTGCTGGTTCAAACCCTCCCCAAAATCCCCTCTTTTTGCATCCCTCTCCTCTCCATGTGGCGCTTTTGGGGGTGTCCCCCCCTCTTTGAGGTGTCCTTGGGGGGTCTTTACCCCCCTCCCCCCCTCCCAGCACCACTTTGGGGTGGTTTCAGCCTCTTTTTGGGGAGGGGGAGTTTTTCTCCTCCTCTGGCTCCGTTTTGGGGGCTGCACCTTGATTTTGGGGGGGCTGGGAAGGTGGGGGGGCATCCCCACCTGCGCTGCATCCAGGTGTTGGCGTGGCTGGAGAATTCCAAACCCCCCTCCCAGATTTTGGTGCATGGAGGGGGAGGGGGCTGGATGCGCCCACCTGGTTCCCCGTGGCTGCAGGAAGGGGATGGAAAAATGGGGGGGATTGAGCTCAACCCCACCCTGGATTTCGGGGGAGACTTGGGAGAGAAGCGGGGGGGGGGGATTTGGATCCCATCCTGCTGCCAGTGGAGGGGCTGGATCCCACCCTGCTCCTTTTGGGAAGGGGTTATGGAGGGGCTGGATCTCACCTGGTTACCCCTGGAGGGGCTGGATTCCACCCTGCTTCCCTTTTTGGGGAGGTTTGGAGGAGCTGGATCCCATCCTTCTCGCCATGGTTGGGGCCGGATTCCTGTTCCCTGATTTTTGGGGGAGCTGGATCCCACCCTGTTCTCCTTGAGGGGTTTCATGGAGGGGCCGGATCCCACCCTGCTCCCTCTGGAGGGGTTAAATCCCACCCTGATTCCCTTTCTGGGGGGGTTTGGAGGGGCTGGATCCCACCCTGCTGCCTCTGGAGGGGCTGGATCCCACCCTGCTCCCTCTGGAAGGGTTAAATCCCACCCTGATTCCCTTTTTGGGGGGGTTTGGAGGGGCTGGATCCCACCCTGCTCCCTATGGAGGGGCTGGATCCCATCCTGCTCCTTCTGGAGGGTTTAAATCCCACCCTGCTTCCCTTTTTGGGGTGGTTTGGACGGGCTGGATCTCACCCTGCTCCCCATGGAAAGGCTTTGGAAGGGCTGGATCCCACCCTTCTCCCTCCGGAGGGGTTAAATCCCACCCTGCTTCCCTTTCTGGGGGGTTTTGGAGTGGCTGGATCCCACCCCGCTTGCCATGGAAAGGGTTTGGAAGGGCTGGATCCCATCCTGCTCCCTCCGGAGGGGTTGAATCCCATCCCGCTCCCCATGGAAAGGGTTTGGAAGGGCCGGATCCCACCCTCCGCAGGATGAGGCGGGGGGGGGGTTTTAAATCCCACCCCGCTCCCCTTGCAAGGGCTGGATCCAACCCATCCCCGCGGATGCTCTGCCCGGGATCGCGATCCGGGGGGGTCGGCGATGGCCGGGATGGATCCCACGGGATGCGGGAGGTGTTTTCCTGGAGGTGCGAGGTGTGGCAGGGCCGTGGGGGGGGGCAGCTCCCGGCGGGGCCCGGGGAGGCGTGGGAGTGGGTGTGGATGCGGGGATGCGCCGGGAAAAGGGGAGCGGGCAGGGATGGAGCCGGCTGGGATGGAGAGGAACGGGAGGGGAGAGTGGGGGGGGGGGCTGCAGCGGGATGCGCAGCGCCGGAATTTGGGGCGGGGAGGACCAAAATCCGCTGGTTTTGGGAAGGTGGAAGGGCAGAGTTGTTTGAGATTTATTTATTTATTTATTTCACGCCGGTTCGGGATTTTTTTTTTCCCACCCTCCTTCTCTTCCCTGCGCCGTTTCCCCCATTCCTCGCCTTTTCCCTCCGGCTGCGAAAACTGCAGGATGGGAGTGGAGTTATTTATTTATTCCCTTATTTATTTATTCCCTTATTTATTTATTCCCTTATTTATTGATTCCCTCATTTATTTAGTCCCTCATTTATTTATTCCCTTATTTATTTATTTCCTCGTTTATTTATGCCCTTATTTATGTGTGCCCTTATTTATTTATTTATTCCTTTACTTATTCGTCCCCTTATTTATTTATCCCTCCGCTTATTTATCCCCTCATTTATTGAATATCGCCATTTATTTGTTTCATCGTTTGTTGAGCAATTTATCGAGCGATTTGTGGACTTATTTTATTTCTTTATCCCCCTTTATTTATTCCCACTTTAATCAACCCCCCTCGAGTGACCTCTACGGAGAAATCCGCAGCTGCTCCCGTGCCTCCGGAGCCTCACCTGGCACGCGCAGCTGGGTGGGATTAAGGGGGGGGAAAAAAACCCCCAAAATCACGTTTTCCGTGGAAAAACGGATGGGTTTGGGATGTTTGGAGGCTTGCCCGAGCAGCAGGTGGCTGGGACAGGGCCAGGATTGGAATGTGGTGCTTCCCCGTCCATCCAGGGATCGGGGTCGGTCGGGCTCCTTCCCCCATGGGATATTTTCCCGGATGGATGCTCATTGATCCCAAAAATGCGGGGAGCTGGGTTTGGTGCTGCCGGAGTGGAAAACTGATGGTTTTGAGTGGAGAAGAGCGGCGGGATTTGGTTGAGATCTGGAATGTGGGATCTCGGGTCGTTTGTGCGGTTTTGTGTTGGATTTCGGAGTTTTCCGAGTGTTATTCCACATGGATTTTGGGGGGAATAATGTTCCTTCCTCATCCCTCGGGATGGGTGGAGGAGGGAGAGCTCGAGGAATCCAGCAGCCTTCCCCTTCCTCTGAATTCATGGAATATCCTGAATTTTAGAATCCTGGAATGGTTTCGCTTGGAAGAGGCCTTAAATCCCACTTAATCCCATGGTACGAGGCCTTTCCCACTATCCCAGGTTTTTCCAAGCCCCATCCAACCCAGCATGGAGTTGGATCTTGGGATTGCCGACTGGGAGCAATTCCAGGCCTAAAAAGCCTAAATTTGGGCGAATTTAACTCCAAAAATTGGAATTTTGTGTTGTTGAGGGTGACACACCTCATCCCACTGGAACCAGGGATAAATTTTCGGGATAATCCCAGGATTAATCCCATTGGGAGAGAGCATTTCAGCATTTCTTTGGGAGGAAAGGCCTGTGGATGAGGCCCTCATTTTTCCAGGGAAATCTTTGCTTTTCCCACCCAAATCTGCGATTCCCGGATTTTTCCTGCTGCAAATCCAGACAGTCCAAGGTCTGGGAGCCAGATGTCTTTGGGCTGCTCTTTTCCAGGGAGGAGTTCAAAGGGATTTTTGGGAATGTCCCGCTGCGCCGTGGGATTGGCTGCCGGGGTGGTGGGAGCGAAGAGGGGTCAGGGATTTACGGAATGGTTTAGGCTGGAAAAAGACCCTTAAAATCATGGAATGCAACCCTAAAAGACTCCTGAAGGTTTTCCAGATCCTGGCTGAGGTTGAGTTCCGTGGTGGATTTTCCTGATATCCATGAAAATTGGTCAGTTCAGTTTTATCCTGATTTTTTGGGATTTTATTCCTTGGTGCCGCCGTTTCGTTGGGATGAGGAGCCAATTTTTACCCCGGATGCAACCCCAAAGTGGGGTTTTTTTATGGATTGTCCCAGCTTTGTGGGCTTTTCCTCACATTTATATTATTGGATCATCCCAGATGATCCAAAATAATTCTAAAAATGGTGTTTCATGGAATTCCAGGCTTCTGAAAAGTACGGGAATGCCGCACATGCGGTTGGTTGGACATCCTGGGAACGTATGGAACCCATTCCATGAAAATCTTGTCCCAAATCCCTTCTTTAGTGGGAAGTTGGATCCCATAGGTCCTCCCTATGGATAATCCTGATGTTCTCAGCTCCAGGGATGAAATTCCCTCAACTTTGTGCTCCTTTAAAGCTTTTTTCCCCCTTCATTTCCCGGAAAATTTGGATGAATCCATAGCTCTGTACCTGGATTTGAAGGTGACCTACTTAACCCTTGATCCCAAAATTCCAGGCCTTTGGGAACTCCTCAAGCCATTCCCAGGACCCCAAAGCCTCGTGGTGCCGTTGTTGCTTTCCTGAGAAATGCTGGATTTTGGAGTCCCACCTCTGGGAATTTGGGAACAGACACCACAAAAACCCAACCAAATAATGACCCCAAAAACCTTTAAAAAAACCCCAAATCCGAACCACAAAATACAGCTGGGAATTCAGGCAGATTCCAGAGTCAAATTGGCATCAAATCCCATAAAACCACGCATTCCCAGAGCTGTGGAGGGGTCTGGATTTAAGGGAAGGATCCCAAATCATCGAATTCGGGATTTTTGGGCTGTGCTGTTGCAGCTGTCGTTGTTTTATGGAATTTTTGTTCGGGAATGTTCGCTCCAGGTGATAAATTCCAGCGGGAATTCCGTTTTGCTGATTAAGATTTGCTCAAGACGAGTCCGGTGATCTTTTCCTTAAAAAAAAAAAATCCTTTAAGTCATCGTTCCCCGCTCTTCCTCCATCCTCTCCCTCCCGCATTTTTGCTCCAGTGATTATTTCCTTACATGCTCTAAATAACGCATTGAACCCCGACCTTTCCTCTTCCTCCTCTGGCTCTTCCCAAAAATAAACATTCCGGCTGGAATTTCATTTCCCCCCCCCCCCCCCCCCCCCCTCACTTTTCATCTCATCCAGGCCAGCTATTTTTAATTCCAGCCGCCAAGAAGTGTTTGAGGGATAAATGTGCTCCTGGTGCCGAGGGGGAGAAGTGGAGCGCTCCAGACCTCCCAGTGCCCTTGGGAATTTGTTGTTATCACTGAAATTCCGCACGGGGATCCCCAAATCCCGGGGTTTTTTTTTGGTTTTCCAGCTCCTGAAAGGATCTCATTGTGCTGTTCCAATGGGAGGTGCCTCATGTCTTGCATTCTTCATCCCTCGCTCTTTCCTTGACCTTCACGGATCCAGGGATTGGATTTATTTCCTTCCTCCTGCTCCTGCCCTTAAAACATCCCCACATCCAGCTCCACCATCCTGATTTTTAGGGAGTAAACCCGCCAATCCCATTTTTTTAGGGAGCTAAAACTTTCAAGAAGCTGGATATCCCCATCTCCGCATTCCCAAGAGGAAAATAAATCTTATTTCCAATTTTTGTCAGGTCTTTCCCAACAATTAATGGGAAGAGGCGGTGAAGTGACTCCGTGGTGTCATTCCAAGACCAGGAACTGCCGTTCCTGCAGGGAAAGAGGTGGGAATTCCTGATTGCTGAGGAAGGTCTCGTAAAACTTGGAGCAGATGAGGCCTGAAACGGACTCTCGGAGGGAAAAGGTTTTCCTCGTTGGATTTTGCGGAAAACAGAATCCTGGGAGGTTTTGTTCCTGGCTGGAATGGGGGTTGGAATTTTGAGTTCTGGCTTGGACCGGAGATTCTGGAATGGTTTGGGTGGGAAGGGATGTCCAGGACCACCCATGGACAGGGACACTTTCCAAGATCCCAGGTTGCTCCAACCTGGCTTTGGACACTTCCAGGGATCCAGGGGCAGCCACAGCTTCTCCAGGAATTCCATTCCAGCCCCTCACCACCCTCCCAGGGAAGAATTCCTTCCCAAATCCCACCTAACCCTGCCCTCTGGCAGTGGGAAGCCATTCCCTGTGTCCTGTCCCTCCATCCCTTGTCCAAATTCCCTCTCCAGCTCTCCTGGAGCCCCTTCAGGCACTGGAAACATCTCCAAGATTCCCTTGGATCCTTCTCCAGCTGAACACCCCCAATTCTGTTCCCATTTCCCCAGGATTTTGTCTCCTGGTCCATGGCTGCCTTCATCCATGCTATCCCTTTTTTCTTCACCACCAGAAACCATGGGAAAACCCCTGGATTGAAGCACAGCTTCTTCCTTGCGGTGTTTTCCCTACGGAAAACCCACGCGCCCGATCCATTCGCAGCCAGGCCGGATTCCAGCGGATTCTGGGCCGCCTCTTCCCGAGGCACCAACATTTTTCCATCCGCCTCATTGCATTTTTATTGATCTTCCCTCTCTGCTCCGTGCCCTCCGTGCCGGAACGGAAATGAATTCCAGCAGAATGGAAATGACTTCCAACGGGAGCCGCGTGTTCGGGAAAAGCCGTTGGAAAACGTTGCTTCGTGAAGCGCCGCTGCAGAATCACGGTTTTTTTATTGATCTTCCTCACGCCCAGCTGAGAGAGGTCATGGGAAAAGCGTGGAAAAGTGGAATTATGGGATGGAAACGGGGTGGTTTCCTGTCTGGAAGAGGGGACTGGACAGGGAGGTGACTGGGAACAACATGGGAATTTTCGGTTGCTTCCAATTTCAACTCGCCGTTGGTCCAGGGTGTTGAGACCGCTCAAATCATGGAATTATGGAATGGTTTGGGTTGGATGAGGATGTAAAGATCACCCAGTTCCACGAGCTGGATAATTTCCACTATCCTGGGTTGCTCCAACCTGGCCTTGGACACTTCCAGGGATCCAGAGGTAGCCACAGCTTCTCTGGGAATTCCAGTCCAGGGCCTCACCACCTTCCCAGAGAGGAATTTCTTCCCGATATCCCACCCAACCCTGCCCTTTTGCCTCTATTCCCCTGTCATTCCATGCCTTTTTCCAAAACCCTTTCCCAGCTTTTTTTGGGATCTCTTTGGACTCTAAATCCTTTCACAGACACAAGGATTTGGTGGATCTTTGGATGTATCCTCAGTTTTTTTGGGAATTAAGCTTCCTCTTAAGGGTTTTCTGGATCCATTGATGGACCTTGACTTGGATTTCTGGATGCTTCCCAAGCTTCTTTGCTCCCTTTAATCCAGGCATGGATCCATGTCCCCTAAAAGACAGGGAAAGCGGGAATTTTCTGGTTGGGCTACTTGAAAACAAAGATAACAGGAAAAAAATCCTCGGCAAGATTTAATGAGGTTGGGAATATTTGGGAATAATTTGGAATAATTAGGAGAAGGGGAAAAAAATTAGGAAAAGGGGAAAAATAATTAGGAAAAGGGGAAAAATCCTTTTGGAAGAAGAGGAATTGTGGGATTCATCCTCACGGATCTCTGAGCACATCAGCGGGCTCTGGGTTAGGCTGGAGGGGATTTTCTTCCACTTCCCAGGAAAAATAGTGGGATTTGGGTCAGATTTGGGTCAGAGGTTGTTGTCTGAGGATCCTGGACTCGGAATCGTCCACGGGGCAGGAATTCTTCTTAATCATGGAGTCTTGGAAGGGGTTGGATTAAAGATCATGGAATTCCAACCCTTTCCATGGGCAGGGACACCTTTCACTATCCCAGGTTGCTCCAAGTCCCATCCAACTTCCAGGGAAGGGGCAGCCACGGAATTCTCTGGGAATTCCATCCCAGACTCTCACCACCCTTGCTGTAATAAATTCCCTCTTTAAATCCGGTCTAAATGGATCAGGAATTCCGCTGGGTTGGAGTTCTTGGATTGCTGATTCCCGCGGGGATGGTGCCAGGACGGGAGCAGATTCCCTCGGGATCGGTGTGTCCCTATTAATTGCGGCTGGATTAAATGGAGCAGTCGGGCAACAAAAACACGGAAAAGCCTTTTTATTTTCCATTAATTCCACATTAAATCGATTTTCCTCGCACCCTCTGCCTCTCCCAAGGAGCAGAGACCATTCCCTTCCCTATTCCCGATTTCTGTGCCGTTTCCAGCACCGTCGGATCTGCCGGAGCTCCGAGGAAGGGAAAAGTTCCAAATGAAAAAAACCCCACGGTGATCCAGAAAACACATTTTCCATCTGGGAATTTTCTGGTTTAACAGGAAATTCCTGATTTTTTGGGGTTTTTTTTTTTTTAATTAAGGAAAATCTTGTGCCCAGAACTCCAAACCCTGATAAGTGAGTCCGGACTAATTCCTGTTCTGTCACACTCCAGCTCACCTGAACAATTCCCCCTTTTTCTCCCTCGTCTGGGAGGGGCACGGAAAGGGATTTTTATCAGGATGGGAGTGGGAATAAGATCAAAGAATGGGTTGGGTTGGAAAGGGACCCTAAAAATAATTCCCAAACTCCTTCCAAGGGCAGGGACAATTCCGGCTATCCCAGGTTGCTCCAAGCCCCATCCAAGCTGGCCTTGGACAATTCCAGGGATGGAGCAGCCACAACTTTTCTGGGAATTCCATTCCAGCCCTTCACCGCCCTCATCGTAATGCTCGGAGCACAGAACAAGGTTGGGAAGGTTTTTTTGTGGGAAAACCCATGGGAATAACACAGAGAGGAAAGCAAATCTTAATTTATCATCTCCGGAGTCCCCCAAAATGTCTTTTGGGAAACTCCAAACAGGAAATTAACACAGAACCTTGGGAAAAGCCAAGCTGGGTGTGCAGGATGAGCAGAACCCTCCGTTTCCCGATGCTTTTCCGCTGAGGAAAATCCCAATCCAAATTTTTAAGGTTGGATTTTCTTCATTCCGTGTGTTCCTCGGGTGTTGCCTCAGTGACGGTGCCTTATCAGCTCATTAAGTGCCTTATCAGCTTATTAAGTGCCTTATCAGCCCACGGAGGGGATCTGTGGCCTTTGGAATTCCAAGGTGCCGGTTCTTTGGGAAGCAGGGATCATAGAAAAATCAGGATATTCCTGGCATGTGCAAATACCTTTCCTTAAAGCTTTTAACTATGGAAAAAGGGGCCTTTTGTGGGGATAATTTTGTGGGAATTCCTGGAGCAGGGAAGTGACATTCCCGCTGTGCTGAGGGACCTCAAATCCCGGGATTGGTTTTGGGATGGGATGATGAGAAGGGCATGGAGGGACTGGAGCGTATCCAGGGATGGGAACGGATTTTGGGAAAGGTCTGGAACACTGTGGGGGGGGCTCATCCTGGAGAAAAGGAGGTTTTGTTTTAGGGATAAAAAAGCTGAGTTTAAGAGTTTTCCCTCCTTGCGTCAAATCCCACTGCAAAGCCGGGAATTCCGATTCTGTTCTTCATTCCCTTTCCCTCAAATGGAACACGGAAAACACCTAAATTTGGAAAACTCAGAGCCTGGGGCAGCAAATTGGATATTTTAGGTTTCCTGCAGTTGGTTTTGTTCCAGAAAACCTGGAAAAGAGAATTGCAGAGGGCACAAACCCGCCCGTGGAAGCGATTAAAGGCTGTCGGTGACTCACGGGTCCCCCTCCACCCACATTCCCTCATCAAATGGTTTCGTTCCTCTTTTCCTCATTCACGTCGGATTTTCCTGAGTGACAGAAATCATTTCACCTCCAGGGATGCTCCAAGGAGATCTTGGAGTCTCTTCCAGTGCCTAAAGGGGCTCCAGGAGAGCTGGAGAGGGATTTGGGACAAGGGATGGAGGGGCAGGACACAGGGAATGGCTTAGATGGGATATTGGGAAGAAATTCTTCCCTTTGAGGGGCTGGAAAGGAATTCCCAGAGAAGCTGTGGCTGCCCCATCCCTGGAAGTGTCCAAGGCCAGGCTTGGAGCAACCTGGGATCTTGGAAGGTGGTTGGAACTGGATGGGCTTTAATCCAATCCTCAGATTGCCCTTTTCAGGAGGAATTCTCCCAAAAAAATCCCACCCAGACGTCTCCTGATGCCGCTTGAGGCCACTTCCTCTCATCCCATCCCTTATTCCCTGGGGAGAAAATCCCGACCCTCACCCGGCTCCGACCTCGGAGCAGAAACCAATAACTGTGGAATTAATCCAAAGGGACAGAAACTTGGGAGAAGAAAACTGGATGTGAAGGAGGCCGAGGATGCTCCGGGCTACGCGTGAAGAGGGGGATGTGGAGGCTCTTTGATCCTGATTGGGAATGAAATGCAGGCTCGGGAAAAAAAAACGGAATTTTGGAATGGTTGTGAGGAAAACACGGGCGGCGTTTCAGTTCCTAAATCCCTGTTCATGGGGAATGTGAAAATATTCTGGCAAAACTTAAATCCTGGGGAATTAAGGGAGATTTGGTGTCGCCTCCATGGGTTTTTTAGGAATTGTTGTTCCTAGAAAGTCGTGGGATTAGGGAAGCCTTCAAGGTATTTGGGGTAGGAAGGGCTGGAATAAATGAGTTGAAGGGTTTGCCTGAAATGGTGGGAATTAGAGTGGACCAGAAAAAGCTTTTTCAGGAAGAGTCTTGTCTGGAATTTCTGGAGTAGTGGGAAAAACATTTTCTGTGGTCAGATGAATGTGTAAAAATCCCTTTTTTTAGTCAGGAAAATTTACAGCAGGAATTGCTGGAGCAGGAACAGGAGAAACCTTGGAGCAGGGGTCAAATCACCATAAAAACATCCCGTGATTTGAGGGTCTTGTACCTCACGCTTCGGCTTCTTCACGGAACCAAAAATTCCAAGGGAAAGCTTGGGATTGGGAGAGGTTTTTTCGTTCATCCTGAACGTCTGAGGGAGAAGGGAACAGGCAGGATGTGATCTCACAGAGATGGGATTTTTGGGATCCTTCTCCAAGAATGAACCTTTGTATTTTCGACAAAATTTTCCTGGAAATGTTTTTTATCCCAGCTTTTCCCTGCGAGATGCCAAAGGAATGGGAATGGGAGAGCAGGAGAATTGGGGAAAAAAAGGACAAAAAGTGTGGCCATAGCAGGAGCTCCACACTTGGAGAAATTCCAAGTAAAACTTGAGCACGAGGAAAACATTTGGGAAGATGCTGGAGCCAGGTGGGGGTCAGGATCTGCTCCCAGGGAACAAGGGATGGGACAAGAGGAAATTCCATCTGTGCCAGGGGAGGTTTAGGCTGGATTTTGGGAAAATTCCTCCTGGAAAGGGCTTGGCATGGAAAGACTCGGGAATATTTTTGGCTGGGAGCGATAACAAGGCCTCAACACAGAATCCATTGGAGGCAGGACCCATTTGAGGCAGGGGATCAGAACAATTCCAGTTACAAAATCCAAGGGCGT
Source organism: Eopsaltria australis (assembly GCA_034509425.1). Classification (NCBI taxonomy): domain Eukaryota; kingdom Metazoa; phylum Chordata; class Aves; order Passeriformes; family Petroicidae; genus Eopsaltria; species Eopsaltria australis. The sequence continues at coordinate 150,650 of JAVTVJ010001289.1, read as the reverse complement.
GGGAACAGGAATGACAAAGGATGTGGGATCTCTCCTTTTCTTCTAAATCCAAGGAAGAAGCTCCAGTTGAGCTTCCAGCCCTTGAATCCACCAAAACATTTTTTCAAGGAATGCCTTTTTCCCCCTATTCCTCAACTTAAACCCTTCCAGCCTGCTCTGTGTGTAGCACTTATTCCTTTCCCTGGTTTAGATTCGCTTTTCCTTGACAAATTTCCATTTATCCCTAAAAAAGGCCTTAAACTGCTCCAGAGGGCAAAAAATATTTGGAGCAGATTTGGGGTTTTTTTTCAACATCTGACTCAGGAACTCTTCTGTCAGCCAGAAGAGGAGGAAGAATAATTGAAAATACTCAACCCCTTCACGAGCAACGCTCCAAGAACATTTCTGATGCAGCCGGAATAAGATTTGGGGTTTTAGAGCTCTCTCGGTATTGATTTGTTGCTTCGATTTGTTCGTCGTGCGAGGAGGGAGGAAAATGTTTTATAAAAAGGTTTCTGAGCACGCCCAGCGATGGCTGGACCATCACGGAGTTGCTTTGGCTGTTCATGCTTAATTTGGTTTCTATTTAAAACCGGCAGGGATTTATTTTGTCGTGTTTCGAAGGAGAAAAAGGGAGGAGTGGGCGGTTCTCATCGGGACCCTGATTTAGGAGATGTCTCCTCCTTCCCCACCTCAAATCGGGGCTTTTTTATCCTAAATTTCTGTCTCACCCTCGCCTGGATGCATTTATCAGCCTGAGGAGAACGAATTATAAACGTGCTAAAAAAACCCCGAAAACCAAACCCCAGATCTTGAATGTTTAAGGAATTTTCCTGCTCTCCTCATCGTCTTCCCTCGTTTTTAGCTGCACTTTTCAACCGTGGCTTCCAGGAGTGCGGGTCACTGATTTTGAGATTGGCAGATGAGATTCCCTCCAGCTCCGACATCGCTCCAAGGAATCTGTGTCCGGAGAGGCGGAATTGAGCCGGGTGGGCACTGTTGGGTGAAGAACCCAACCAAGGCATCGCTTTGGGGTCGGAAACGCCCTCGGAGAGTGGCAATGTCTGGAAATTCCTATTCCTCCCTGGAATTTGTTGGCTGGGCAGTTGAAAGAGGTTTTTTTCAGGGTTGGAGTTGAGGTCAGAGTCCTGGGATCTGTCACTTTGGGCTTGGAATGCCACATCATCCAGGAATCTTTGCCTCAGTGTCTGAGCAGGGATATGGGGTGGTTTTTGAGGAGTTTCTGCTCAAACGTTTGGGTTTAAAGGGTCTCCATTGAAAAGGTTTTGAGGATTGGGATTAATTTTCCTTTCCCTCAAAACACTGGATTGTGTTGAACAGGCTGGGAGAGCTGGGAATGTCCAGCCTGGAGAGAAGAAGGATTCAGGGAGACCTCAGAGCCCCTTCCCGTGCCTGAAAGGGCTCCAGGGGAGCTGGAGAGGGAATTGGGACAAGGGATGGAGGGACAGGACACAGGGACTGGCTTCCCACTGGGAAAGGAGAGATTTGGGTGGGATATTGGGAAGCAATTCTTCCCTGGGATGACAGTGAGGGGCTGGAATGGAATTCCCAGAGAAGCTGTGGCTGCCCCTGGATCTCTGGAAGTGTCCAAGGCCAGGTTGAACATGGGATAGTGGAAGTTGTGCAACGCAGGGAGTTGGAACTGGATGGTCTTCAAGGTTCTTTCTGACCCAAACCATTCCAGAATTGTGTCCTGCTGGTTCCTCTTTGGAAGGCCGGATAACGATATCAGCTCCAACACCTCAGGACCGTGGTCATCCTGTCGCTGAGGTCCAGCTGGCTGCGGACCTTCTCCATGGACACCCAGCTTGCTTGGAGAAGATCCCAAGCAGCTCAGACTTTTGGACAAACGACTTTTTTGGTGGTTTGTGGTGGGAAATGTTCCTCACCAGCTCGCTCGGATGAGTCGCCCGCATCGCCCGAAACCCGTCCAGCGCCAGACAGGCTGAGCGAGTTCCGGAGGCTCCACCGACGTCTCATCCATGCCCAAACAACCACTGCCATCCCCCAAATGTTGGGATGAGATCGTTTATCCCGGCAGGCAGCCGGCAGGTGGTTCCTCCAAGTGTCTGGGGGATGATTTCCCTAATTTTCCTGCTGCTTCAGGGTTTTAATCAGCCGGCAAATTGCAGGCCTGGCTGATTCCCACCTTATCTCCCGGCCTTGCTGTTCGGGTTCAAGGGCCCTGCTCGGCTTTGTCATTCCGGGATGAGCTCCCAAACTTCTTTGAGGGCGGAATTACCGGGATTAAAGGCTTTGGGCACACAGGAGCTGCTGGTTTGTGCAGCTTCTCCAGGAAGAGCAAACTTTGTCTAACCACAGGAAGTGTTTTGGGTTCTTTGGATCTTTCCAACGGAGGAACCTTCCCATGAAAAGCCCCTCGTGTGTGGCTCAGCCACATCCCCGAGAATCGCATTAAATGTGCCGAGTTCCCCCGTCATCCGTGAAAATTCTGTGACGTAGCATCCCTTTAACCTGGTTACCTGCTTTTCCCCCTGGTCTTTCAAAGGGATCCCTGCGTTTCCTCTGCCCTATTTTCCCTCGGCAGCTCCATCGCGAGGGTGACACGGATAAGAAGGGAATTTTTTTTGCTCTCCCACGGGGCCGGGAGCCTGATTTGCTCGCGGAAGGCATCGCTGGGATAATCAAAACCTTTCAGCCGCTTTGTTCCAGGCACCTATTATTGGGAAAAGGAGGCTGCTGTGAACTCTCACAAAGGGCTGGGGAGGCTGGAATTCAAAGGGAAGCAGGTTCAGGAGGAGGGTTTGGTCACCTCGCCCTTCTGGAGAGGGTGTGGGAGTTGGGATTTGGGTCATTTGTTCTTCCTGGGTAATGAAAGCAGATCCTAATTGCTACAAGTTCTTGTTACTGCGCCGAAATTGCCGTGACAGGTAAACAATTCCGGACGTTGTTGTTCCAAGAATGACAATGTAAAAAAATGCATCGTTTTCCCAACGATAATTCCGTTTTTCCAGTCCACAACTCCAGAGCTTCCAAGGTGTGGGTGATGGGTGGGCTGGGTGAAACTTTCCCTGTTCCGTGGTGGTTCCTCTCCTGTTTTGTTCTCCAGAGTGGTGGAGTTTGGTCTCCTGGTCCAAGAAACCTTTGGAAACGGCTTTCTAGGACATGGTGTGATTTTGGGGGCTGTCCCGTGCAGGACTCAACAATCCTTGTGGAATACCTTGGGTTATTCCATGATTTTGATTCCATGTCTTTGAGAATCTTCCTGTGATTCTCACCCTTTTTTTTTTGGAGTTGTAGGAGTTGGAAAAGCCTGGGAAAACAGGGATCGAATAATGTTTACTCTTAAAATCAAATAATTTGCCTTAGGGCGGGGAATAATTCCATTTTGGATGGAGTGTGGGTGATGGAATTGGGTCTTTGCTGTAGAGTAGCCCCAGCACCGTCAGAATTCCTAAAAATATTTTATTTTAAGGATCTACTTCATGAGCGTCCGAGACCACCCTGAATTCTGTTCCAAAACATTCTTCCTTGGGAGAGCTGAGCTCCTGGCGCTATAAACCACCCCGAACTGGTTTAAAACCCTGCTTTGAGCCCTGGAGACTGGGAAAATCCTCATTTGAATATTCCTCATGCAAAGAGGAGCTCCTGACTCGACTGGTGCCGCAGGTATTCCCTGATTATCCCACAACAGTTTCTCCTACGTCTTCAGCTCCCCGTCTGCAGCTCCAACCACAAATCCCAAAGTTTTGAGTCAGCTCCTCATCCCTTGCTGCCTCCGGAGCGCTCCTCTCCCACACGCACCCGGCTCCTCTTCCCTCTTCCCAGCCCGGCAATCATTCCCAGCTCTGGCGGGTGGATAAATAGGGATTAATCATCCTGACAGCTCCGTGATGGCTTCCAGGGCACCTGATTTCAACGGGATGAGACAAAAATCTCATTTATCGCGTCTGCCTTCGCCAGTCACCTGCTCTTCCTCCTTTCCTTTGCTGTTTGTCTAAATCAGACTTGGATCTGTTGGAGCAAATCCAGGAGATGCTCTGAGGGCTGGAGAGAGGCTGGGAGTGGTGGGAATGTCCAGCCTGGAGATGGGAAGGATCCAGAGAGGCCTCAGAACCCCTTCCCGTGCCTGAAGGGGCTCCAGGAGAGCTGGAGAGGGACTTGGGACAAGGGATGGAGGGACAGGACACAGGGAATGGCTTCCCACTGGGAAAGGGGAGATTTGGGTGGGATATTGGGAAGAAATTCTTCCTTGTGAGGGTGGTGAGGGGCTGGAATGGAATTCCCAGAGAGTCTGTGACTGCCCCTGGATCCCTGGAAGTGTCCAAGGCCAGGCTGGAGCAACCTGGGATGGTGGATGATATCCCTGCTCATCTTTTGATGTGGCAGGGGGTGGGACTGGATGATCCTGAAGGTCCCTTCCCACCCAAACCATTCCAAGATTCCACGTCTGGAGGTGGTTGGCTCAGCCGTGCTGCAGCAAGGTATTAAAAATCCCACCAATTATCCATTTTCTCCAGCTCTGCCTCGTTACTGGGCTCCATCTCCTTGAAGACCTCGTTCTGCCTCATTTTGTTGGGATTTCGAAAGGGTTTTTTTATTTCTTCTCATCTTTTCCCCTTCCAAGGCCTTCAGCCAGAACCTTCCACTCACCCCTGGTCCTTCTCCTGCCTGTGGAATGCACGGCTGCTAAACCAGGATTTTCCAGGTTATCCCAGACTTTTTAACAGGCCTGGAGGGTCTGAGAAATTTATTGAGAAGCCCTGTGGGATTTGCTGGAAAATTTGCCCCTTCCTGCCTTTATTTCTCACGTTTTTCCTTCTGCTCCATTTCTCCTTGCTTGCTTTTTTCACACCTTCTGCATCCTCCTTCTCGGCTCCAGCAGAAACTCCTTCGTCCCTGTGAGGAGAGACTCGGAATTCTGTCAGGAAGCCACAGAAGCACAAAAATAACCTTTTCTGGCTGCTTTTCACGGAGCTCCCGGTGTCCGGTGGAGCTGCAGGGATGTGCAAATTCCATCCTCGGGTGTTCCGCGGAGCTGCTCCTCTTTTTTCCGTGCCAGGCCCTTGGGGTCAACCTTTGAGTTTCCTCCTCTTCCAGTTGTTTTTTTGGTCATTCCCTGCAGGAATTGTCTCATTTCAGGTACCTGAATATCTCTCTCAGAATGATGGAGTTGTTGGGATTGGGAAAGATTTCCAAGCTCAAGGAGTCCGACTTCAGCACTGCCAAGGCCACCACTGGCCACATCCCCAAGTGCCACATCCACAGGGATGGGGACTCCGCCTCTGTGCCAGGGCTGGACAACCTGAATATTCCCAATATCCAACCTAAACCTCCCCTGGAACCGTTTGAGGCCCTTTCCTCTTATCCTTTTTTCCTGGGAGCAGATCCCAACCCCCACCTGGCTCCAACATCCCGTCAGCATCTTCCTGGCTGCTTTCCTCGTGCCCAAGCTCTGCCGTTCCCTTGGAATTTCTCCAACTGTCGAGCTCCTGCTACAGTCACACTTTTTGTCTTTTTTTTTCTTTCTCTCCCCATTCTCCTGTCCTCCCACTCCCATCGCTCCCGCTGCCATTCCTTCGGCATCTCGCAGGGAAAAGATGTTTTCACACTCCCGGAATCTCGTGGAGTCTTTGATGCTCAGATATGCAAATTTATTTGCATCTCCTTTGTGCTGCCGGTACCTTGCTGCGTCTTTCAGGTGCCGGATTGTTGATCCAGCTCCACTGTATCCCGGTGGGAATTAACCCTCATGCTGGGAGACTACTGGTAGCTGTTAATCCACAGGGAAAAAAAAAAAAAACCAACTTCGTTAATTCCTGGCAATTTTAGTGCGGAGGCTTTTGGCCACTGTGAGTCGTGAACAAGAGGCTGGAGGGGAAAATTCAGGGTGTGGGATTCGGGAAAAACGTGGGGAAAACAGAAGCTGTGACGAGGGTATCCCGTGATTTTCCTTCTGCTGGAGCAAAATGGGTCCCGGCGGTGTCAAATCGGGAGGAAATGATAAAATTTTCCGTTCGTTTCAGGTGGGAATCCTCGGGAAGAACTTGGGAGTTCCGTGGGTGGTTTGAGGCGCTGTCCCTGCTGGATGAGGAGCCTTCAAAGCAGGGATTGGAGGGCTCTGTCTCAGCTGCAGTTCATGGAATCATGGAATGCTTTGGGGTTGGAAGGGACCTTAAAGATCCCATTACAAACCTTTGCTGAGTATCCATTTGCCCGGCTGTTGGAAAAGTGACTCCTATCCATGGATATCCATCCCTTTTTCCTCGAGGGAAAATAGAAACTGATCCCTCCATGGAGGAACTTAAAATCTGAGAGGTGTTTTGAGGGAACAAGGTCAGAGCAGCCGAGTCATTCAGCTCCTTGCATCCAGATTTTTTTTATGGATAAGGCACGTTTCCTTCCGATGGTGATGGGAATGCGATCCATGCCATTCAGCCAATGGGCTGGCTGGGAAGCCAAAATAAACAGCGTGGAGTAGGAGGAGGAATGTCGATGTGACAGGGAACAAAATCCGGTGTAGGTTGGTGTGGAGTTGATCCGAGCCTCAAACGGGAGGAATTTAACCCGGAATTCTTGCATGATGAATTCCCCGTTTGCTTCTGGGGTGTGGATGGGCAGCGTTGTCCTGCCCTGCTGTGGATTGCTCCGTGAGTTCTTTTTGGAGTCTGTGGGAAAGGATTGGGTGTGGAAGGTGAGGAAGGGTCCGGTCCAGTGTGGAAGCTTGGGAATGATCATTGTGGAAGGTGAGGAAGGGTCGGGTGGGGAAGTTTGGGAATAATCTGGTGTGGAAGTTTGGGAATGGTGGTTGTGGAAGGTGAGGAAGGGTCCGGTGTGGAAGGTGAGGAATGATCGAATGTGGAAAGTGAGGAACAATCTGTTGTGGAAGGTTGGGAATCGTCATTGAGGAAGGTGGGGAATGGTCCAGTGAGGAAGTTGAGGAATGATCCGGTGAGGAAGGTGAGGAAGAGGAAGGTGAGGAAGAGTCTGGTGTGGAAGGTGAGGAATGATCGGATGCGGAAAGTGAGGAACAATCGGTTGTGGAAGGTTGGGAATCGTCATTGTGGAAGGTGGGGAATGGTCCAGTGAGGAAGGTGAGGAAGAGTCTGGTGTGGAAGGTGAGGAGCAGTTCAGGATGGAAGGTCCTGTGTGGAAGGTGAGGAATGATCTGGTGAGGAAGGTGAGGAAGAGTTGGGTGTGGAAGGGCTGTGTGGAAGGTGAGGAAAGCTCCAATGTGGAAGGTGAGGAGCATTCCCATGTGGAAGGTGGGGACCAATCCTATGCGGAAGGTGAGGAAGGCACCAGTGGGGACTGGTCTGGTGTGGAAGGTGAGGAAAAGTTCAGTGGGGAAGATGAGGAACAATCCCATATGGAAAGTGGGGAAGAGTCTGGTGTGGAAGGTGAGGAAGAGTATGGTTTGGAAGGCGAGGAGCAGTCAGGTGTGCAAGGTGAGGAAGAGCCTGCTGTAGAAGACAACCCAAGGACCTTTTGGGGTGGGCTGGAAAGGCCTCATGCCTGCGATCCCACAATCTCCCAGTGTTCCGTGGCCCCCACAAGCCTCACACGGAGCCCATTCCGTGCCAACCCTGAGCCAGACCTCCCCCAGTGCAGCTGCAGCAGGATTTAAACGCAGAACCAAAACCCGGTTTTATCCTCCCAGTCCTCAGGTCCATCCCGGATCCCACGGCGGATGCTGAGGAGCTCTCTCTGGCTCCTGGCAATTAAACCCCGCTAACGATGGAACCGCTCGTTCCGTCCCTCGTGATTGCAGAGGGACGTTCCTGGCGCAGCCTCTTAACGAGCGCCTTCCAACACGGTTCTGCAGCACTGGGAAGAAGGGAAAAAAAAATAAAAAATAAATTAAAATATGCATATTTTAAGGAGACAGATTGCTGCCTTCATCTGGCTCCCTGATTAGATGCCAGGGCGGCACCGTGCGACAGGAATTCCATTCTTTTCCTTTTCCACCTTTCCCTTCCACCTCTCTTTCCCCCTCTTTTATTGGAATTATTGTTGTGCTGGGTGATTTTTGATTCTCCAGAAAAGATTCACGGCAGGGGGCCAGGTGCCTCTTTGCCTGAACTTGTGAAAACCTTGATGCCTGCAGGCCCGAAGGTGACCTGCAGAGCTCTGTGGGATTTTTGGGAAGCAGGAATGCCGTTGGCTCCAGGAAAAGGCGTCTTTAAATCAAAACTCAGGCTTGTTCTGCCTGTGCTGCTCTTTATCGAAATCTGAATTTTCAATGTAGTTTTCAAAGGTTTCCAGGCAACCGTGTGCGGTTGGCTCTGGCACGATCCCAGCGTCCTCGCTCTTCCTCTGGGATGGCGCCAGCCAGGAAGCTTCCTGCTGGTTTGGAGCGGTGGGAGACGGCCACCAATGTCCTCTGCTGTCTGCGGCAGCCAGGCCATGGAGATGGGGCAGTTATTCCCTGGAATTGCAGATTCCAAGGGTTTGGGACCTGCTTTGGTCGGAACCTCCCTGACCTTGGGAATTACGGGAAATGGGATCCCGCCATGGTCCACTTACGGATCGCTGATGTCCAGTTCTGGCGTGTCCAGCGTAGGAGGGATGTGGAGGTGCTGGAGCAGATCCAGGGAGGCCATGGAGATGCTCCAAGGGCTGGAGCCAGGCTGGGAGATCTGGGAATGTCCGACCTGGAGAAAGGAAGGATCCAGGGAAACCTCAGAGCCCCTTCCAGTGCCTAAAGGGGCTCCAGGAGAGCTGGAGAGGGACTTGGGACAAGGGATGGAGGGACAGGACACAGGGAATGGCTTCCCACTGCCAGAGGGCCAGGTTAGATGGGATACTGGGAAGGAATTCTTCCCTGTGAAGGGAAGGAAAGGCCATGGAATGGAATTCCCAGAGAAGCCGTGGCTGCCCCTGGATCCCTGGAAGTGTCCAAGGCCAGCTTGGAGCACCCTGGGATAGTGGGAGGTGTCCCTGTCCATGGCAGGGGGTGGGAATGAGATGAGCTGCAAGATCCCTTTCAACCCAAACCATTCCACGATTCCGTAACGGAATTGGATTTGGCCGCTGTCCACCGTGGCGTTTAATGCTGTAAAAATCATTTGCTCCGCCACGACCTTTTCTGTGATGCTCTTGATGGTTTTTTTCCCCCTGTTTGCTGCACATGCTGAGAATAAAAACCAATCCCATTTATTCCACTGTGTCTCCACAGCCCAAATCTCTGAGTGCTGATGCTTTAATCCCATCGTTTAACACGTTGCTCCCTCTCCGTTCCCCCTGGCCTGTTGCAAATCCAACTTTAAGGAATGAACCTGGGGAAAAAAAAAAATCATTCAGGGCTAGAGAGCAATTCTTTTGGGGATGATAATTTTTTGTGCTGGTGAATTTGCTTTCCTGACTCTCCTGATGTTCACACAACTCTGAACAGTTTCGCAATTCATATAAAATCTCCACTTCTGTTTGCTTGGCTTCTCCCAAAGGTGTCCATGCCCAGCTGGGAAATTGGGAAGCGTTGTTGTTGTTGTTTTCCCACCTGGGAGCGGGAGCCACAGGAATTCAGGCACCGGTCACAAAGTCCTCTTGAGTAACCGCAGATTTCGGGAGTGGAAAATATAATTTCAATCCTCAAGAGCCTGTACGTGAATCCTCTCCTGGCTCTTGAGCAACATTCCCAGGGAATAACAACACCTGGGAGGAGAGGAAAGCACGGAGCATCCTGGTGTGCACGGGCCAAAGGAGGCCCGGGAAGAAACCCGGCTAATTCCCTTTAAAGAGTCGCCCTGTTGAGGTGAACAGGCTGCGCTCCCAAATCCTTATGGAATGGTCTGGATTGGGAAGGGACCCTGAAGTCCACCTGGTTCCATCCCCCGATTATCCCAATCACTTTGTCCAGGCAGCTTTTCTCCAAAAAGGTGAATTCCGTGGTCGTGGGGTTTGGTTTAAGCAGAGCCATCGCTCCTGAGGCTTTTCCAGGGTGGAGGGACCTGGGCTCCCTCGCCGGGGTCGGATGCAGCCCCCCAGGAGTGACAGGATGCTGACAATGGGATCGTGGAGGGAAGGGATGTGGCCGATGGATTTGCTTCCTTTTTTCCAGTGAAAATTTGGATTTGACTGAAATCTTTGGAAAAGGGTCTGGATTTCCAGGACAAGGGGAATGGTTTAAATTGACAGAGGGAATTTTGGGGTATTGGTAAGGAATTCCTGTCTGTGAGGGTGGTGAGGGGCTGGACTGGAATTCCCAGAGAAGCTGTGGCTGCCCCTGGATCCCTGGAAGTGTTCACGACCAGGCTGGACAGGGCTTGGAGCAACCTGGGATGGTGGAACGAGGTTGGAACGAGATGATCCTGAAGGTCTTTTCCAACCCAAACCATTCCATGATTCCATTTTAAATTGTGACAGCAGCATTTCACTGAGGGCTCCTGTTTGACTCGGTCCCTTTTTGCAGGAACTTAATTTATTTTTTTTTCCTAATTTCATTTTAATTTACAGGAATTTTAATTAGTGGAGGGAGGACAGTCCAAGTGACATCTCCTGTCGAGGGATAACGATGCCAAACTTCCTCCTAACCAAAATATTCCTGCCGTTCTTGCTAAGCATGGAATTATTTCAGTCGGAAAAGACCTCCAAGGTCATAAATTCCAACCTTTAACGGCACAGAGCCGTCCTTTCATCTGGAAAGGTCAGCGCAGGTTTTTAGGTGATATTTAAGGTGAGCAAACAAACAGGGATTTGGGGTTGGAAACTCAGGACAAGGATCCTGGTCTGGGTTGCCTGAGCTTTTCCCGAACCTCCAGGATTCCAGGTGGCCCCTGGAAAGGAAGGAGCTGTCCTAACGTGCTGCTTTAATGGATTACTCGGAGATAATTAAAATCACTCTGCTGCGGCCTTTAATCATCCCTCGCGTTTCTCTGCTGCCGGAGACGCGGCAGCTGTGTCCTAAAAGTTTGGCGGAGCGAGGGCTCCTGATGGATCGGGAATTTCTCCCCGTGCCTGGTGGATTTTGCGCGCCCAGGCCTTGATGAGTCGCGATGCTTCGTTAGCTCCGGGGTAGCTAACGAGCAACCTGTATGACAGGCTTTGAGCAAGTCATGGAACGATGGAATGATGGAATGATCACAAAATCATGGAATGGTTTGGGTTGGGAGGGATCTTAAGGATTGTCCAGTCCCACCCCTCTGCCATGGGTAGGGATATCTTCCACTATCTCAGGTTGCTCCAAATCGTGTCCAGCCTGGCCTCGGACACTTCCGGGGATCCAGGGGCAGCCACAGCTTCTCCTGGAATTCCATTCCAGCACCTCACCACCCTCACAGGGTGGAATTCCTTCCTAATATCCCATCTAACCCCACTCTCTGTCTGTTTAAAGCCCCTTTGTCCTGGCATTCCCAACCCTCAGGTCCGGAAGCTGCACCTGCATTTTCCAGGGATGGAAAGAACTTCCCCCAGCCTCCTTTTTGATGAGGTGCAGCACGGAATTGAAACTTTAATTTTATTAAATAGAATTAGCAGAGTAAAGCCCTAATTAAGAAGGGTTTAACAATAATCTCTCGGAATGAGCAAAGTCGTGGTATCCTGCCTGTGGACTGGGCCGTGCTCCGCTCCCTGGTTTTTTTTTTTGGGAATGTTTTGTAACACGGCTTTTGTAACACGGTTCTGTGACTCTTTCTGACGAAGAATTTATTTACAAATCCCTCCCTCCCGAGGGATGACCGGGAAAAGAGGTCACGGAGCGTGGTGGAGTCACCACCCGTGGCCTTTTAACGCATCCTAAATATTTCATTTCTACTCTTCCGAGTCGCTTTTTTTCATGCAGGTGAAGCAAAACACATTTTTATCAACCTAAAATTCCCATCTTTGCCCGGGATAACTCCGGGAAGTGGTCAGGGAATTTTAAAAAGTGGCGTGACAAGATATTATTGTTGTAGAGGGAACGGGCTCCCGGCAGGAAATCCATGAATGTCAACTTTAACATTTTCACTGCTCTTCTTCCTACGCTTTCCCGGAATCCACCAGGCGAGTGGGTTTTCCTGCCCCGTCAACCTTTAGGGATGAATATTCCTTTTATTTTACTCCTCCTTTCTCTCCCTGTGATGTACGAGCCATGGGATGATGTCACCAGAGCCGAAATACGGCCAGGGAACAAATAAATGTTGTGAGGGCTGGGACAGAGGTGGGTGTTTTCCTGGGAAGACTCAAAGGGCTGGAAAAATGCCAGCGCCCTCCCTTCTTGGGATTGGGGCTGCTCCTGTGGAGTTGGGAATTCAGGAGGAGCTCAACTTTTTATGGGGTTGGGAATTCTGGAAGAGCTCAACTTCTTGTGGGGTTGGGAATTCCAGGAGAGGTCAATCTCTTGTGCAGTTGGGAATTCTGGGGGAGCTCAACCTCTTGTGGGGCTGGGAATTCCAGGAGAGCTCAATTTCTTGTGGGGTCGGAAATTCCAGAGGACCCCTATTTCTTATGGGGTTGGGAATTCCAGGAAAACTCAACCTCTTGTGGGCTTAGGAATTCCAGGAGAGCTCAACCTGTTGTGGGGTTGAGAATTCTGGAGGAGCTCCAGCTCTTGTGGGGTTGGGAATTTCAGGAGAGCTCAATTTCTCGTGGGGTCAGGAATTCTGGAGGAGCTCAATTTCTTGTGGGGTTGGGAATTCCAGGAGAGCTCAATCTCTTGTGGGGTTGGGAATTCCAGGAGAGCTCAATCTCTTGTGAGGTTGGAAATTCTGGAGGAGATCAGTTTCTTGTGGGATTGGGAATTCCAGGAGAGTTCAACCTCTTGTGGTGTTAGGAATTCAGGAGAAGCTCAGCTTCTGCCCCATTTTCCATGGGTCCATGGGAACATTTTCCATTGTCTTTTAGCTGCAAATTAATTCCATTTGGGATTCGAACCTTTTCCCATTTTGTCCTTGACCAACCTCCCGCCATCGTTGTCCTCCCAGAGGCCTCAAACTCCCTGTTTCCCATTAATTCCAAGCTGGACAACACTTTCCAGGAGAAATATTCCCTAAAATCCGACCTAAACCTTCCCTGGCACAGTTTGAGGCCGTTTCCTCTCATCCTGTCCCTTGCTCCCCGGCAGCAGATCCCGATACCCACCTGGATTCACCCTGGGATCCCTCTGATCCAGTTTTTCTCCAGGATGAGCCTCTCCAGGTTCTCCAGCCCTTCCCAGCTCCATTCCCATCTCTGCCCATGCTCTTCCAAAGTGATTGACGTATTCCCAATTAGCGTCCAATTTCTGGTTGGTTTTTTTTTTAGGCCCGGTTCTCCCTCAGAATTCCAGTCCAACGTTTTGGACGGAAGCTCTGACGAGCAAGAAGCGTTAATCCGCGAGATCTCCACGGACACTTTGTCCTAGGGAAAGAGACATAAAAAATTTCCTTTTCTAGAAGGACAGACATGAATCATTTTATTTTTTTCTTCTTTTTTTTTTTTTTTTTTTTGTGAGTAATCCTGCAAATCCTCGGCGGCCCAGCAGGAATTCTGCCACATCCCACCCCATCCGTGCTTCCATGGAGTAGCATCTCCCAGCTGGGTGAGCCGGGAGTTGAAGATAAAATTTAGAGCAAAGTGACAAAAGTCCTCGTGGCGGCTTTCTAAAAATACGGCGCCCTCTTGTCATCGGCATCGCAGTTTTCCCAAGGAGCCAACAGGAACATTTTTCCCTGAGAAAAACGGGATTTGTCACTCGCAAGCTGTCGCAGCTCCCGTGACCTGCTGGCTCGCGAGGAACCCTTGGGAATTTTTTTGCGGTCCCGAATGTGAGGAGGAGTTGGTGGCTTTTGAGGGTTGGTGCTGCGTCTTCGAGGTCTTTTCCAACCCGGATTATTTTGGGGATGTAGGGGCAGGACACAGGGAATGGTTTCAAACCTTCGGAGATGGGAAGTTGGGAAGGAATTCAACCCTGTGAGGGTGGTGAGGCCCTGGGATGGAATTCCCAGAGAAGCTGTGGATGCCCCTGGATCCCTGGAAGTGTCCAAGACCAGGTTGGACAGGGCTCGAGCAACCTGGGATAGGGGAATTTGTCCATGATGGAGCAGAATTTCATGATCTTGAAGGTCCCTTCCAACCCAAACCATTCCATGATTTTGTGATGATTCCATGATTTCAGTGTCTCCGGGTGTGAAAACAAAACTCTCCTTATTTGTGGAAACCTTCTTTTCATGCCCGGTGAAAACATTTGGAATTTCATGGAATGACCCTGGGTAAAACCCGGATTTCTGGGAAGCATCACCCACGTCCCCAGAGACAAACCCTTCTCTCAGTCCTTCTCCATCGGAATTCAACCTTGGAAAATCATTCCTTAGAGCCAAAATCTGCCCTAGGGAAGAGATTTTTCTGTCCCGAGGTCTTTCCTTCAACTTGCAAAGCTGGAAGGGGGAAGGAATCCTCCAGAAAAACTGGGAGACCCCTCAGATGGATCAGGTCTCATCCCTGGCTTTGCTAAACCCTTCTGTAGGGCAGACTGGGTTTAGTTCCTTGGTTTTAAGGGCTAAACCCCATTTTTGGGTATTTACTGGGTGTTATTTCTGTGGCACTTGGTGGTGGTAGTGGAAAAGGATGGGATGGGATGGGATGGGATGGGATGGGATGGGATGGGATGGGATGGGATGGGATGGGATGGGATGGGATGGGATTGGACGGGATGGGACCGGGTGCAAATGGGATGCAAATGGGAATGAGATGGGATGGGATGGGACAGATCCCCTAACTTGATGATCCACGTATCTCAGATTCTGGGTGGAATTTATTGGCAGGGACAGACCTTGTGCGACCTCAAAATCTGGTCTTGGATTTTCCTAACTCCATGAATTCCCTAAATTTGCTCCGGATTTTTGTCCTTCTGCACGTATTACAGGTGTCCCACGTGACACAACAATTCCTGGGGTTTGGATCTGGTTGATCTCTTGGGTCTCCCTTTCAGCTCAGGATATTCCATGATTCCATGATTCCCTGCCATATCCATTATCCCTGCTGCCGGTGACTTAATCTGGGTGCAGCGTTCAGCCTGAAAATTCCTGGAATCATGGAATCATGACTGGAAGAGCCCTCCCAAGGCTATGGAGCCCAATCATAAACCCAGAACTGCCGAGTCCTACACTAAATCCTGTCCCTACCTCTCAAAAAGCATCCCCTCATGGATCAGGGGTTGATTTTTGGCTGGTGTCACCTTCCAACCTTCGTTCCTGACCTAAAAAGATGGAAAAGCTGGTGTTGGATCAAAGGATGTGGAGGTTTTGCTGGGAGAGCAGGTTTTGGGTGTTGTTCCATTATTTTGGTGAGACTTTTGGGTAAATATTCCATTTCTGAGCCGCTTAAAAGCCGATATTTGTCCCAAATCCTTGTTTTGTCCCAAATACGAGCTCTGGACATGGATTTGGTTCCAAGGCCACACAAAACTCCTTCAAATCCCTTTTTTTTAAACCAACATCACAATGATGGCACCTCAGAGCATCCACGCTTAGCTGGGAAGCTCCAAGAAGGAAATAACACCCGGAATTTGGAGGTTCTGGTTGAGTCAGGTCAACTCAGATGCTGCTTTAATTCCCGCTCCCTGGGCATCTCCGTTTTTAAACAAAGCCCTGAATTAGTTCCTCTCCAAATAAAAGAGGCAGTGCCAAGCAACAGCCGTAACTTTATCCCTGACGTTCCCAAGATCCCGCTCCCCCTTTTTCCAGCCGGTGCTTCCCAGCTGGCAGACAAAGGAGCCCATCCTGGCCTCTTTAAATCATCGGCCGTGGTGATGATTAAGGTGGAGACAAAAGGCCCCTCCTGAATATTTGATTCCTCGTCCTCTCATCGTTTCAGTTGTTCCAGGGCAAAAGGTTAAGCAGAGATGGGAAAATAAAAAAAAAAAAACAAACAGGAATTTGGGCTGAGGATCCGCAGAAAAGTTAAAATTTGTGTCTCTGCTCTCGCTCGAGGGAGCGGCTCAAAATTTATCTCGAGAAATGGAAGTTTGAAGGCGAAGAGGCAGAAAGTTGTGAAGCTCTCCAGGGTTGCCTCACCCCCTTGGAATGGCTCATCCTGGGTGGAACAAGGCGGGCATTGAGGGAGTGGGTGCTCGGCCAGATGTTTTCGGAGAGTTTCACAATGGTTCCTTTCATTTCCTGGGCCCGAGTTCCGACCGGAATCCGGGGCGAGGAGGGAGGATCGTGGTGGTTGATGGAGCCACCGGGTGGGAGTGAAAAAACCCGGGGCAGGATAAAAGAGGTGTCTCTGGACTGTTGGGAATTCTGTGGAAATGAGGATTAATACTGAGTCCTGATTTCCTTAATTTTTGGGGGACTTGGGGGAAAATGTTTTTTGGGTTGGATTTCTGCAAAGGTGACATTTTTGTCCCAGGTGTTCGTTTTGTCCCAAATCTGGTCTTGGATTTTCCTAACTCCACGGATTTCCTAAATTTGCTCCAGGTTTTGTTGTTCTCGGATTTTCCTAACCCCATGGATTTCCTAAATTTGCTGCATTTTTTGTGGTTCTACACCTGTTACAGGTGTCCCATGAGACACAACAATTCCCATGAAAAACAGTAATTCCTGGGGGTTGGATCTGGTTGATCTCCAAGGTCCCTTCCAACCCAAACCATTCCCTGGTTCCTTCCAACATTCCTCCCAAATTCCTTCCTCGAAGGTCCCTCTAGGAGCTGTTCCAGGTGCTTTGAAGCTCCAGATTTCCGTGCTGTTCATCCATGGAGAAAGTGGTGGAAGGTCCATGAATATTTCTGAGAGGTCATGGAATCTCCATCCTTGGAGATGTCCTGAATCCAACCGGGCAACGATCCCGATCCATCTGCTCTGGATAGGCCTCCCGTGAGCAGGAAGGTTGGATTTGGGGATCTCCAGAGGTGTCTGCAATCCTCAAGCATTCCATCATTCCATGAAAAAAAATCTCTTTTAGGATGCAGGATTCAATTTTGGGAACTTTTCCAGCTCATCCCACCCAGGCAGGAGCTCTCCTGTTGTGTTTTTTGGGAAGTTCCCGTGTCTCCCATGTGTATCCACTGAGAGGGATCCTCTGGAGCTGATTTTTGCATGGAGGACCGAGGTTGAATTGTGGTTTTGAGCTGAGATGAATCAGATTCCAGAGAAATGTGTTTTTATTGGACGTTAGCGCCGTAAACGACCCGGACAAGGATTAATTACACTTTTCTTAGGGAATTCTTAGGGATTTGTCCGTGGAGAGGGTGGTAACAACTGTGGGAAGGCTGGAGCTGCTCCAGTTATGGAAAAGCTGGGTGATTAAGGAGCGGGATGTTTGCGGATTCAGGAGGGTGATGGTTCAGTGAATCCAGAGGGACTCAAAACTTCCCAGGCTGGGAATCGGGAACATCACAGGAGTGAGCAGGAGATGAGTTTGGAACAAGGGAGAGGACCCTGGCACGGATTTTCCTGAAAATTCTTGGCTATCCCATCCCTGGAAGGGTTGGAGCAACCTAGGATAGTGAAAAGTGTCCCTGCCCATGGAATTGGATATTTTGAAGGTCCCATCCAACCCAAAACATTCCATAATCCTATGAAATTACGGATTTCTGCTGCTGCCACAGCCGGAAAAATACGGAGCCATTCCGGCCCCGGGGAGGGTGTCTCCCATCTTCCCAAAAAACCAAATTAATTCCATGATTCGGATGTGTCAGATCTCTTCAGCTGGAGCCTGAATTGCTGCCTTGCAGTTCCTTGATTTTGTTTCTCGTTTCCATTTCTGTGGAGAACGACTGGAGAGGCCCCACGTGGATCCTCGAGCTGATGGTTTCCGGAATAAATCGAGCCAGAGGTGACCCTGAGGAGGCTTGGGTTGGAAAAATGTTTAGTTTAGATGGGATATCGGGAAGGAATTCTTCCCCGTGAGGGTGGTGAGGCGCTGGAATGGAATTCCTGGAGAAGCTGTGGATGCCCCATCCCTGGAAGTGTCCAAGGCCAGGTGGGAGCAACCCGGGGTAGTGGAAAGTGTGGGGAAAATGGCAGGAGGTGGGACTGGATGATCCCATGGATCCAAACCATTCCGGAATTCTGGGATTTTTTTTCCACCATTCCTTACAGGAATGTCCTTTATGGGAGAAGCAGCTCCTGATTGTCTGCGGGAGCGGAAGCGCGGGCGCGCGATTCCCCTTCCAAAATTGGATTTAAATTGGAAACGGAGTTTTATTGCACTCTCCAAGAAGTGCTTTTGTAACTTCCTAGGGTGAGATGAAGAGCTCTCCCGGCTAATATCCAATAATATCCAATAAAATGGGAAGCTGTCAAGCTTAAAGGGAATAATTGTAATTAAAGGCCGCCCTTAAAAAATGAAGTTGGCTTTAAAATGAGAAAATTTATGCCGCTTTCAGATATTGAACAGCCAGAGCAGAGTTCAAGGCTCTGCTCATCCGTTTCTTCCATATTTTTCATTATAGCTTCAGGAGGACAATTTTCACCATTCCTTAATCATTTTATCCCTTCCTAATTATTCCATATTAAAACTAAAAACTGCCAAAGGAAAAAAACTCCAAACCCTGTAATTGACAAAAAAAAAATCTGAATTTGAATCTCGAAGTGCTTTCAGAGCCTCGCATCAACTTTCTTTCCCCCCTGTTTTGAGACGTTTTAATTTTCTTTTCTGAGAGGTTTGAATCCTCACTCAGAATCCAGATTGTCCTAAATTTCCACCCATCCCAGAGGCAGGTGAGGAAGAGGAAGTTTTTATTCCATGCCAAGGAAGAAGGACGCGCCCCCGATTTTTCCATCGGGAGCAGCATCTCCGAAATTTCCAGCTCTTTTAGGAATGTCTGGGGTAATTTGAAGTTCACACTCGCGTTTGATTATTTGAGTTTTACTCCCGAATCCCAACCCCATTTCCTGTTAATTCCACGGGGCAGAGGAATTGTTTATGAATTCATAACTGAACAGGGAAATAAACAGCGATTTATCCGTCAGAGCCTCGCTCCAGGGAATTACGGATACAAATAACAAAGCATTGAGGGAACCTTGGGATAGTGATGTGAGGGGCTTGAAAAATCACGGATACGATTTCGACCCAAAACCACGATTTTTTGTGGAATTTCAGGCTCACAAGACACACCTCGAACAGGATTTTGAAGTTTCAAAACCTCAGCTCAGGGCAGGAATCTGGAGGACTTTTTTTTTTTTTTTTTTTATTTGCATCACCTGATACCGGAGCCTCCTGAAATTATCTCGGAATTTCAATATATCCACGGTTTTTAAAGATAAAATCCTTATTTTTAGACCTGAGGGCACTTCTAAAAAGCACGTGACGGGCGCCTCTGATGAGCTTGTTGACCAGAAAAAGTTGCGGCGTCGCGGAAGGAAAAGCGAGGAGGATTTTTAGGGGATAGCAAAACATCAAAGCGGTCGCTGCGGGAGAGGGGGATGGATCGTTAGGAATTATTTAGGGATTGATTTCTGACAGCGGCGAGATCGTGTCAAAAATGCCTAAAATTCAGATGGAGATCGGTTGGTTTTTTTTTGAGTCGACTCTCAAATTTGTGAAACTTTTCTGGGAGACTTTTTTTTGTGAAAAAAGTGATTTTTTTGGGGGGGTGTTTTCTGGGAGAAAATAATCCAAAGGGAGGAGAGGCTGGGGTTATTTGGAATTAACATGGAATTATGGGGTGGTTTGGGGGGGAAGGGACCTTCGAGATAATCCCATTCCAACCCTTTTCCATGGGCCTGGACACCTTCCACTATCCCAGGTTGTTCCAACCTGGCTTTGGATGTTTTCAGGGATGCGGTAATCACAGATTCTCTGGGAATTCCATTCCAGGCCTCACCACCCTCCCAGGGAAGAATTCCTTCCCAATATCCCACCTAAATTTCCACTTTCCTATTGGGACGCCATTCCCTGTGTCCTGTCCCTCCATCCCTTATCCCAAGTCCCTCTCCAGCTCTCCTGGAGCCCCTTTAGGCACTGGAAATGTCCCCAAGATCTCCCTGGATCCTTGGCTACTCCAGGCTGGACATTCCCACCTCTCCCAGGCCATTTCCAGTGAGTGACTCAGCCTTTTCTTAGTTCATTATCTTAATTTGAGGTGATTTGCTTCCAAAGGGGCAAAAAATATCCCTGAAAAACCCATCTGAGTGTTTTCCTGACACATGCTCAGCTCCGGGCGGGAACGCGACTCCGACAATAAAATAATCGGCTCAAAGGCAGGAGATGTTGCGATTTCCTAATGAAATGCGTCCCGGAGCTGCGGGTGGTAAAGCTGGAATATCATTGTCTGCCTCGGGAATTATCCGGATTATTATTCATAACGTCCAGGGATCTGCCAGTGGAAGGAAGTTGGCGTTAAATGGATGCGGAATTCCGGGTGGGGAGCTCAGCGCTCGCACCTGGGATGGCGTGGAGGAGTTGCTCTGAAAAAAACTGGGATTTGGATGAAAATCCCAGTTGGATGAAAAGGAAGTGGGGATAAACTAAATAAAATTATTAATTAGCTGTAGTTATTGCGCTGTGTGGGATTCTCCCCTATAAATCCATCAGAAGGAATTAATATCCTTTTAATTGGAGAGGCCTGATCAGTCAGAATTCCATCCTAAAGGGGGATGGAAGGGTGGATTCCGTGGCTGTACAGGTGTGGAAATCAAATAAACACCTGTAGTCCACCCAAACTCGTGGTAAAACCTTGGATGGACGCCCAGAGCGAGGCCTGGGTTTGGCTGCAGAACTCATCCCATTTCCAAACTGGGCGTCGGCCTCGCCATCACAGTCACTACCATCCAAAATCCATCATTCTGAGATAAAAACACCCAGTGAGACGACAGTTTCTAGACAGAGCTTCACGAAACTGCTGAAACTGCTTTTTCCCCAGATCCTCGTTTGCTGAAATGAGCGCATTAACGGAGACGTTTCCCCCCGCGGCCTTCCCGGTGTCAGTTCTCCTCCGGATCCCTGGCAGGGATGTCTTGTATAAATAGACTTTGACTGGTTGTTACTGGAGCTTCCAGTTCCCACGCTGATTCTTATCAAAGCAGATTAGTTCCCAGCCAAAGCCGGGTTTTTCTTTCTTTCGAGGGATTTGTCGCGTCCAAACAAGGCCGCGGCCTAGCGGAAGTGGCCATGTTTGTATCCTCAGAGCTCCTGTGCTTCTTCAAAATGGGATGGGGCTGTTTTATCCCTCCCTGCCTCTTTGGGAAGCAGGACCTGGATCCTCTCTGGCTCGCTGATTCTTATCAAAGCAGATCAGTTCCAAGCCAAAGCTGAGTTTTAGTTTCTTTTGGGGAATTTGTCGCGTCCAAACAAGGCCGCAGCCTAGTGGAAGGGGCCGCATTTGCGTCCTTGGAACTCCTGAGTCTCTTCAAAATGGGATGGAGCTGTTTTATCCCTCCCTGCCTCTTCGGGAAGCAGGACCTGGATCCTGTGTGGTGCACTGATTCTTATCAAAGCAGATCAGTTCCAAGCAAAGCTGAGTTTTAGTTTATTTGGGGGGATTTATCACATCCAAACAAGGCCGCGGCCTGGCAGAAGTGGCCATGTTTGTATCCTCAGAGCTCCTGAGTCTCTTCAAAATGGGATGGGGCTGTTTTATCCCTCCCTGCCTCTTCGGGAAGCAGGACCTGGATCCTCTCTGGCTCGCTGATTCTTATAAAATCAAATTAGTTCCCAGCCAAAGCTGAGTTTTAGCTTCTTTCGGGGGATTTATCACATCCAAAGAAGGCTGCGGCCTAGCGGAAGTGGCCACGTTTGTGTCCTCGGAATTCCTGAGTCTCTTCAAAATGGGATGGGGCTGTTTTATCCTTCCCTGTGTCTTCAGGAAGCAGGGCCTGGATCCTGTGTGGTGCACTGATTCTTACCAAAGCAGACCAGTTCCAGTCAAATCCAGGTTTTTTTTTCTTTCAAAGGATTTGTCGCATCCAAACAAGGCCGCGGCCTAGCGGAAGTGGCCGCATTTGCATCCTTGGAACTCCTGAGCCTCTTCAAAATGGGATGGAGCTGTTTTATCCCTCCCTGCCTCTTTGGGAAGCAGGACCTGGATCCTCTCTGGCACACTGATTCTTATCAAAGCACATCAGTTCCCAGCCAAAGCCAGGTTTTTCTTTCTTTCAAAGGATTTGTCGCATCCAAACAAGGCCACAGCCTAGCAGAAGGCCACAATTGAAACCTGGGAGCTCCTGAGCCTCTTCAAAATGGGATGGAGGTGTTTTATCCTTCCCTGCGTCTTCAGGAAGGCTGGAAGCAGGACCTGGATCCTGTCTGGCAGCTTTGGATAATCACCACCAGCACGGGGAGCGCGGGGGGCGGGGGGATGAGGTTTCACCCCGATGCTTCCATTCATTCTCCCGGCCTTCAGATTGCGCCGAGCAGGCGGAGGCTCGATGGCACCAGGTTGTTTATTTTTCCTGGAGTGCTTGGCTCCGTCCCGGCACGACGGGATCCAACCGGCTCCTCTTGTGCGAGGCGCCTGCCGGGCTCTGCGGGAAGCTAAACCCCGGAGTCGAGTTCATTTAAGGATTAAGCGTTTGCAAAATTCCTGTAATTGCCCGGCCAGACCAAAGCCAGGGAATTAAACCGGGGCAGCACGAACCCTCCCCGTGGATATTTGAAGCCCTGATAGCATCAGGACCCAGGGGACGCCACAACTTGTGGTTGGGAAGAGCCATTAAGGAGATTTTCCTGCTTTTCCAGTTGCCAACCTTCTCTCTTTGAAGCCAGGAAGCCCCAGTTTGGCCAAGGAAGGTCCTGCCTTTGAGAAATCTCCTGATTTTTTTGGCTGGCTGGGAGTTTGAGTTGATTCCTCAATTTTTTGGTTGGGAGGGGAATTGTCTCGCCTCTAAACTTCCACTTTTTTTTACTGGGAAGCCATTCCCTGTGTCCTGTCCCTCCATCCCTTGTCCCAAGTCCCTCTCCAGCTCTCCTGGAGCCCCTTTAGGCACTGGAAAGGACTCCAAGGTCTCCCTGGATCCCATTTTTAGTCACCGGAAGGATTTATCAGGAAAACTCACGGGCTTGGTTTTCCAGAAGATATTTCCAGGCTTTTGAGGAAAAATCCTCGTCTCCAAAAAAATAATATCAGAACTGTGAACAGAATTTTTATTGCCTTAATTAAAATCATTTTGGAAGCAATTCCAGCCCTTTCCTTGATCCACCAAGCCTGAGTTGGGCTGGGAAAACTCGTTCCGCCAGTTGGGATTTGCCAAGTGGAGGAATCTCCGCATTCCCCATCGAAAAATCCATTTGCTTTTCCCGGTTTTGTTGCTTTTCCTATTAATCCACGGTTTCTGGTGGGCTTCCCTGGGAACAAACTGCACATTCCTCGCTGGGAACGGCTTTCCCTGGGGAGTTTTTGGACTCTCCTCTGCCCCAAATCTGCTTGGTGCCCAGGATTTGATAGCAGGGCTCGCGCAGCAAATTATCTTCCCTGGCGATCGCGCATGAAACGCTCAGAGCGATCCAAATTAATGGATGGGATGGGATGGGATGAAATTAATGGGATGGGATGAAGGTCAGGAGGATTTTAGGTGCAGACTCAGCTCTTGCTTAACTATTTTAGGCCACGCTTAAGTGGGTTGACACCGTGACCCTGAACTTCACGGAGCCGGGTGTCGATGGAAATCCGACTCCAGGCTTTGATTTGTCTCGCCTTGCTTCTGCAATTCCGAACTTTGAGATTCCCGGTGTTTGATCCAGTCCTGGGTGGGTGAAGGTCCAGCTGGTCTCTGCTATCATCCAGTAAAATGTGGGCAGGAGAGGGGGAATTTCTGGCCCCACAAAGATCCCGATTTTTTTTTTTGCGGGATTTTTTTGCAGGATTTTTTGTGGGGTTCAAATCAAAACATTTTCCCAAGCAACATTTTCCACATCCGTCTTCCATCCAGCTGACAAATCCCGAATTCCCTGACATCCCTGTAATTAGCTGCAGGCAGCTGACTCGGAGTTTGACAAAAACCTGCTAAATTTGCCGCGTTCTGCGCCGTTATTTCGAGTCGTTCGTCTTGAAGGACCCGTCCTTCACCCCCGGAAGCTCGAGACGCCAAAAAGATTCCACACTCTGGGAGAAGCAGGATCAGCACTCGGCAATTTCCTGCCCTTTTATCCCGGCTCTTCATCCACGGGATCCAAATTTCGTTGCTCCCGAGCGCCGCAGGATGAATTTCCCGGAGGAATTCGGCTTCTCAGGAGGTATTTGAGTTGCAAGGAGCCGAATTCTCCCGGGAAAAGAGCAGATCCCTGTTTATCCCACCCCTCCTCCCTTCCCACTGGGAATTACGAGTTGCCGCCTCGTTTCCATGACCTATTTGCGTGCCCAGAGCTGTGGGTCGGAATTAGAGTTTTATGGGATTAAAAAAAAAATAGTTTTTATGGATAATTGGGATGAGGTTTTATCGTTGCTCCCTCCTTTTCCATGTGGATGAAGAGAGGGATGTGGTGGGATCGTGGAAATTCCGGGTATTTTCCTTTTCCTTTCCTTTTAGACATCTCTTTTTTTTTTTTAATTTTTCCCATTCATTTTTTTGTGTTTCCTGCTAAATTTCCATCCTGATTTTCCTGCTGGTTGCCCTTTTCCTCGAGATTCCTCTCCTCATCCCCAAACCTCAGTTTGGGAGCTGTCAAAACCCGGCTTAAAATTCCATATTTTGGCAAATTGATTGAAGGATTTTGAATTACGGGAGAAAAACGCGGATAAGTGACTTCCAAACCCTTTGGTGATCTCTTAACGACTTTTTGCGGAATTCCCGCCTCTCCAGCGCCTCCCGTTTGGATTCCCTTAAATCATTAAAAAAAAATAAAAATTAAAAAAAAATAAAAATAAAGAGAAGAGCGCAGACTCTCCACGCTCCCGCCAAGTAGGTCAGGCTTCTCCCAGTTGGGTGGTTTGGGAAGCGGAGATGTTATTCCAAGTGACTTTTTCCAAGGTTTTCTTTTTTTTTTTTTTTGGAGGAGTTGAAGACAACTGGAAGTGGTTGCAAGAGTTGCTCCAAGACTGGAATTGCAGGGAGAATAAAATCATTCCAATTAATATTGGTGAAATCTGGGAAAATGAATGTCACATTCCTGGGTTTTTCCGTGGGGGGGAAAAGCTGCAGGATTGGGAAGAGAAAGAAGGAAAGAGTGGGGAATTGGGGACTGCAAAAAATGGGACAAAGATCCCTCCGGGTGTTTTAAGCTGCGGAAAAAGTCGCCGGAAGCTTTTCCCGGAGGAAAAGCTGGAGTGGTTGAGCTGCTGCTGTTGGATTTGAGGGTTTTTTTTTTCCAGAATTAGAGTGAGGAAGGAATATCTGGACATGGAATCATCAGGATATGGAATATCCATGTGAAGTCACCTCCATGTGAAGAAGAGGTTGGGAATGTCCAGCCTGGAGAAGGGAAGGATCCAGGGAGACCTCAGAGCCCCCTTCCAGTGCCTAAAGGGGTTCCAGGGGATGAGGAGAGGAATCCTGAGGAAAAGGTCAACCAGCAGGAAAATTGGGATGGAAATTTATCGGGAAACACAAAACAAAACAAAACAAAAACAAAAACCAAAACCAAAACCAAAACCAAAAACCAAAAACAAAAACAAAAAACAAAGATGGGAAAAAAATTTTAACAAAAGGAGAGGGCTAAAAGGAAAAGGGAAGGAAAATACCTGGAATTTGTTCCTTTTTGGTCTTTCCTAAAACACTCAGAGGAAGCAGGAGGAAAAAGACTGGGATTGGACGGGGTGGGATGGAATGGGATTCCTTCTCATCCTGGAGAAGGATCCAGAGAAACCTCGGAGCCCCTCCCAGTGCCTAAAGGGGCTCCAGGAGAGCTGGAGAGGGACTTGGGACAAGGGATGGAGGGACAGGACACAGGGAATGGCTTCCCACTGCCAGAGGGCAGGAGACGATGGAATTTGGGAAGGAATTCTTGGCTCGGAGGGTGGTGAGGGGCTGGGATGGAATTCCCAGAGAAGCTGTGGCTGCCCCTGGATCCCTGGAAGTGTCCAAGGCCAGGTTGGACAGGGCTTGGAGCAACCTGGGATAGTGGAAGGTGTCCCTGCCCTTGGGAACAAGAGGATCTTGAAGGTCCCTTCCCACCCAAACCATTCCGTGGTTCTGTGACCAAATTCAAACTGCTTTTTCTGGAATGACCTTCTGGAATTGCGCACGGATAATCATGGAGTGGTTTGGGTGGGAAGGAACCTTAAAGCTCATCCAGTTCCACCCTTTTCCATGGGCAGGGACACCTTCCACCATCCCAGGTTGCTCCAAGCCCCGTCCAGCCTGGCCTTGGACACTTCCAGGGATGGGGCAGCCACGGGATTCTCTGGGAATTCCATTCCAGGGCCTCCCCGCCCTCATCATAAAACACATTTTTCCTTCCATCTCCTCGGAATCTTCCCTTTTTTTTAGCATAAATCCATAAATCTCGCATCTAATCCAGGCCGGTGTCGACTCCCTGGAATTTCTCTGCCTGGAAGGAATAAAAAAAAAGTCTCTTTCAGGAAATAATTCATTTATGCCACGGCTCCTTCCAGCTAAAAAAAAAAAATCTTTAAATTCCCAATCCCCTCCCCTGCTGTAATTTTATTTTCCTATTAAACCACTCCGGATAAATTTTTTCGCTCCGAAATTTTTTTTAGGCAGAAAGCGCCATCGGGAAGAAGAATACGGAGCATTAAAAATGGATTTTGCGGTGTCACTTCTGGACTCCTTGCCCGAGCTATTAAATATTTAGGATTTTAATCCCAGATCTGATCTTGATTTCTCCACGGCTCCGGGGCTTTCCAGGTCTTCTCCAAACTGTTTTTTCCTGGGGAAAACGGGATTTTACCTTGTGTGGGGTTCACCTTGTGGCTTGTCAGGTCTTTTTTTCCCGATTTCTTTAATTTTTGGAGCCTTTTCTCCCCCACCTTCTTGAGCAATTTGCTGCAGCTGCGAGGTCAAACTTCTCCTTTTTTTTTCCCTTTATCTTTTTCCCTGAAAAAAGGCGGATCTGAGGCCGGTCTTGTCTTAAACATCGGGATTAGGGAATAACTCCTGGGGTGCCCTCCTGGTTGTAACCACCCCCGTTCATGTTCTCGGAGCAGCCCCGAAAGTGGGAAGATCGGAAATTTTCCAGGGGAAAAAAAAAAAAGGGAATAAAAAGACAACACCACCCAAAAAAAGCAACTCTTGATTTCCCATCTCCCAACTAATTAAACCCTATGGAAAAAGCCAGGAAAAAAAAGTCTCCTCTGTGGCTCCTTTCTGTTGCAAAATCCCGGGGGAGGCCGGATCGGGGAGGGCAGCGCCGTCACCCACACGGCTCCGGAGGGGAGGGCTCAGTGCCAGGCCCTCTGGAGACTCCGTCTCCTCGGGAAAGGCGTGCGGAGACTCGCTGTCGGATTTTGGGAATCACCCCCCACCCCGAATTAGAGACCCTTCGGGGTGGATGGAAGGAGAAGGTGGCCCCGGAGTGCCCTGAGGAGCCGCGGAGGGATGGTGGGAGATGGCGGATGAAGGAATGATGGGATCTCTCCGCGGAAGGAGGTGGGCGTCGCGCTCGGCGGCACCGGGAGCGGGTTTGGCGCGGTGGCGTTGGGCTCCTGAAGCTCAGGTTTGGGATCAAAAGCTGGAGTTTGGGGTCAAAACCTCAGGTTTGGGATCAAAAGCTGGAGTTTGGGGTCAAAACCTCAGGTTTGGGATCAAAAGCTGGAGTTCGGGATCAAAACCTCAGGTTTGGGATTCAAATCTCAGGTGTAAGATCCGAATCTCAGGTCTGGGATCCAAAACTCAGGTTTGGGATCCAAAGCTCAGGTTTAGGATCCAAACCTCAGATTTGGGGTCTAAACTTCAGATTTTAGGGTCTGAATCTCAGGTCTGGGATCCAAAACTCAGGTTTGGGATCCAAAGCTCAGGTTTAGCATCCAAACCTCAGATTTGGGGTCTAAACTTCAGATTTTAGGGTCTGAATCTCAGGTCTGGGATCCAAAACTCAGGTTTGGGATCCAAAGCTCAGGTTTAGGATCCAAACCTCAGATTTGGGGTCAAAACTTCAGATTTTAGGGTCCAAATCTCAGGTTTAGGATCAAAATCTCCAATTTTAGGGTCAAAACCTCGGGTTTAGCATCCAAATCTCAAGCTCCCGAAATTCCACCCTTCTGCCACTTCCAGCCTTCCAAAATCCCAGATTTCCCCAAGCCTCGTCCAGCCTAGCCTTGGACACTTTCAGGGGTGGGGCAGCCACAACTTCCCTGGGAATTCCATTCCGGGGCCTCCCCCTGCTCCCGGGGAAGAATTCCCTCTCTAATTTCCCACTCAAACCCAGCTTTGCGCCACCCCAAAAGCTCCTCGGTGCCACCCTGCAGGCGCGTGAGGCTGTAATTCCCAAAAATTCCCTCTTTGAAGCCGGAATCACCCTCGGGGAGAGCGGGAATGACGAGGCTGGGAATGACGGAAGGAGGGGACATCCAGAGTCCCTTTTCCAGGGCAGACGGAGCCGTGTCAGCACTTTCGACAGCTCCTGGACCAAGCCATTCCCAAAATTCCTGCGGAGCAAAATTTTCCTGCTGTTTTTGGTGCTGACCATCCGTTTTTCCATGGTTTTTTTTTCCCGGTGTTTTGATTAGGATCACGATTCGGGGGAATCTGTGCTTAAAGCGAGGCTTAAAGGACAAAGTTAAATATTCCTTTGTATTTTTTGCTTCCCATTAAACGCTGCCGACTCCCAAATACACCCGAAACCGACGGATTTTGGGAATGGTTAAGGATTTTTGGGAGCAAAACACTCCCTGGAAGGGGGAGACAGCTTGATCCAAGCCCTTCTCCGTGCGCAGCGACTAATGGAAAAGGACTCGGATAAACACTGAAGGCTCTGTTCCCATTCCTGGCGGAATTATCCCGGAGGCCGCGGGATCCTCTGGAAAAGGCTCCAAAAAAACTCCCAACGCCCCCAGAGGTCCTTCCATTGCTAATTCTTCTCTATCCTAATTTATGCTAACGAGGGGAGCTGCCATCCCGTCTTTTCCATGGCGCGTGTCACCGTCCGGAATGTTTTTCTCAGGATAAGGGAATGTTTTCCCGGTGAGCCGGGATCGAGGGAATGAGTTTTGGTTTTTTATTGGGGTTTTTTTTTTTGTGCTCGTAATTTGAGAGTCGAGAGCTTTTTTTTTTATTTTTTTTTTTGTTTTGTGCTCTAATCAAGATGGTTTTGATTGGACGCCGTAATTAAAAGCGCGGTGTTAATGGGCGTTCCGCGGGATGCAAATTCGCCGGGAAAATCCGGAGGAGTCGGGGAGAGAACTTGGGAGACCAAAGGGCTTTTTATTTAATTTTTTTTTTTTTTTTTTGTCTATTGTAATTAGGGGTGTGGCACTTAGGGAATATTAATTAGCCCCGCAGCGGAGCCAGAAAAACGCTGCCTCCGCCCTGAATTCCTGGTGGGAATTAGGGAGCTGCCGGATGAGCCAAGCCTGGGAGATTTGGGAAGGGTATCCCTCATCCTCCTCCTTTAAAAACAAAGTGAAAAAAACCCCAAAAAAGTCAAATTTCGGGGAGCTGGGCTCAACTTCCTGTGGGAGCCGAGTCCCAACCCTATTTTTCCTCCCCCTCCGGTGCCGAAAGATCCCAAAAACCCCAAACCCCCCTCAGGTTCCATTTCTTGGGTCCCTCTTGGAATTTTTGGGGTCCCTCTTGGAATTTTTGGGGTCCTGAATGGGATCCCAACCCTTTTTCTTCCCCCTCTTCAGCTGCTGAAAGACCCCAAAAAACCCCAGATCAAAGCGGCTTTCCCTGGAATTTAAATCCACGGTTTCTCGCCGGGAATTACGGATGTTGATTTTAGAGGAAGGGCGAATTTGGGATTATTTGTGGCAGGGAGAGCTGGAGAGGGGCTTGGGATGGGACACAGGGAATGGTTTCCCTCTGGGAAAAGGGAGATTTGGGTGGGAAATTGGAAAACCGGGGTGCAGGGTCGAGTTTGGGTGAATTTTTTAAGAAATCGGATAATTTGCGGCAAATAAATCACGGATTAGGCCGGGTTGGGACCTCAAAAAATCCAGGGTTTTATGGGAATGTAGGAAAAGCTCTTGGAAATTAAAGAAACCAGGAAATCTGAATGAAAGCTGATTTTTAAGCCCATTAAAAGAGCAAACTGAAAGATCCAGGTGATTATCCCGGTGACCTGGGGGTTTTTTTGGGAAAAAAAATGTGCTGGATGGTTGGAAAATATTAATAAATGAGGGGGGAAATTAATAATTAAAAATTGAATTAATAAAGGTGGGAATGAGCGTGGCGAAGGGAGCAAAATTCCCGCTTTTCCTGCCCGGAAAACGTTTTCCATCCCCATTGTGGCCACAGGAGAAACGGGATCGGATAAAACGGGATCGGGATCACCCCAATCCCTTCCTCTGCTTTCCAAGCATTTCCCTGCCTGACTCAATTAATAAAATACCCAGGATTTATGGTAATTAATTCTGAGCACGCCCTGGAGTACTCAGAATTAATTTGGGAGGATTTCATTCCGTGCCTGGGCTTGACACGGAAGTTCTCCGGTGCTCGGCGCATTCCCAGCTTTTTCCTGGAATGCCGAACCGCGGGAAGCGGAGGGAAAAGGGAAGCGATTTGCATGTGGTCGCTTAATGAGGCTGTGGGAAATTAGGGATTAAACAGCGCTGGAAGTTTACCAGGGATGAGGAATTCCCATGATCCAAAGGTTTTGGGAAATGTCCCATGGGGGGGTTTCCCTCAAAGGGGCTCCAGGAGAGCCGGAAAGGGATTTTGGAGAGGGATTTTGGAAAAGGGATGGAGGGAATTGTTTAAATCGACAGAAAGAAATTTGGGATATTGGGAAGGGAATTTTCCTTGGGAAGGTGGTGAGGGCCTGGAATGGAATTCCCAGGGAAATCTGACTCGAAGGATTAAATTTCGGGATTTTTGCTGGAAAAATCTTTCGGAAATGGAGCTCCCTTCTCATATCTTCATTCCATATTCCTTCTTTTCCCCCTATTTCCTTATTTCTCCAGTTATTTTCCTTCCTTACCCTCCTTAATTCCCTGCCTTGTATCCAAAAAAATCAGTTTGGGATGATGCAGGATCCGTGTCAGAACTTTTAATTTTAATAATTTAATTCTTAAAATTTTTATATTTTTAAAATATTTTAAATTTTTTTTTAATTTCAAAAAACCTCGGGATCTCTCCTCCTGTTTCGTCTCCGGTTGTTGGCGAGCGGGGAATTTCGGGAAGAGTTTTTGGGATATTGGAGGAGCTCCTCGCGTTCCCACCCCGGGAAGTTGTGGGATACGTGGAAAAGTGGGTGAAAAACCAGGAATCCGAGCGGAATCGGAGGCATTCGTTTGAGGACAATGAGTTATTAAGTGGATTTAGGTAATTAAAAGTCGTTATCAGTTAAGAGCTGGAGCGATAACGAGTTCTTATCAGGGGCCTTGCCGGAACAAATCCGGGCCCACCAAGGACGACGATGACGTCGCTTTGGGGCCTTTTGGTGAATCAGAGCTCAGGTTTTGGGATCAAAACCCCAGGTTTAGGGTCAAAACCTCAGCTTCGGGGTCAAAACCTCAGGTTTAGGGTCAAAACTTCAGTTATAGGATTAAAAACTGAGGTTTAGGATCAAAACCTCAGGTTTGGGATCCAAATCTCGTGTTTAGGATCAAAACCTCAGGTTTGGGATGAAAACCTCAGATTTGGGATAAAAACCTCAGTTTTGGGATCAAAACCTCCAATTTTAGGACCAAAATTTCAGGTTTAGTATGAAAACCTCAGGTTTAGTATGAAAACCTCAGGTTTAGGATCCAAACCTCAAGTTTGGGGTCAATACCTGAGGTTTAGGGTCAAAACTTCAGATTTCTGGATCCAAACCTCAGGTTTGGGATCAAAACCTCAGTGTTAGGATCAAAACCTCAGATTTGGTATCCAAATCTCAGGTTTAGGATCAAAATCTCCAATTTTAGGATCAAAACCTGAGGTTTGGGGTCAAAACCTCAGATTTAGGAGCCAAACCTCAGGTTTAGGATCAAAACTTCAGCTTTGGGATCAAAACCTCAGGTTTGGGGTCAAAACCTCAGGTTTGGGGTCAAAACCTCAGATTTAGGAGCCAAACCTCAGGTTTAGGATCAAGACTTCAGGTTTGGGATTAAAAACTGAGGTTTAGGATCAAAACCTCAGGTTTAGAATCCAAACCTCGTGTTTTAGGATCAAAACCTCAGGTTTAGGATCAAAACTTCAGCTTTAGGATCAAAACCTCAGTTTTGGGAAAAAAACCTCCGGTTTGGGATCCAAACCTCCAATTTTAGGATCAAAACCTCAGGTTTAGGATGAAAACCTCAGGTTTAGGTTCCAAACTTCAGGTTTGGGATCAAAACCTCAGGATTAGGATCAAAACCTCAGGATTAGGATCAAACCCTCAAGTTTAGGATCCAAAACTCTGATTTTAGGATCTAATCCTCATATTTGGGATCAAAACTTCACTTTTGGGGTCAAAACCTCAGATTTTAGCGTCCAAACCTCAACTTTAGGATCAAAATCTCAGATTTAGGATCCAAAACCTCCGTTTCCAAATTCCAGAAGCGTTTTCCTCTCATCCATAACACGGAACCGAGACTCGGGAGCACTTCGGGATTTTTTTTCCCTTCATCGCCGCCGCGATTCCCCACGAGCCGATGCCGATCCCGCTATGGAAAAAAACACGGATTTTACCCCCCAAAAAAACCCCAAAAAAAGCTTTTTTTATGCTCCCAGCAGGAGCAAGGAATTACCCCAGGGAAGGAGGAGCCGCTGCCACTCCAGGCCCGGAACGTTAATTTTCGGGGCGGAACCATCGGATTTTGCTCTGGGAATTCTTTTCTCCGAGCAGAGCCCGGAATAACTCGGGATGAATGGAAAATCCAGGAGGTCGGAGGCCTCTGTGATTTTTTTTTTTCTTTTTTCCCGTTTCTTCTGTGTTTAGCCCCAAATTAACGAGCGCGGCTCTTTTGTTCTCCCAGAATTTTGGGGGAGGAGGAGGAACAGGAACAAAAGCCCCGAGCCACGGATATCATTTTGGAATCAGCACAAACTCCAACCTGCTTCCAAAACCTTGGAAAAACGGGATGTAACGGCGGATTTTTTCCCACTCGGAGCTGCCGAGCATTAAATGTCTGATGAATCCCATCAATTCCACGGAATTGGATGGACACAAAATCTCCAGGAATGGGATTGAGGGAGCAGCTCCCTGGAAACCCCGAGGTGGCTGCAGCCAATTCCTGGGATTTTGGGATGCGACGGATGGAGAATTTTAAGGGAGGTGGAAAATCTGGGCCTCTCCTGCTGTTCTCCAGAGGATCCCTCTGGAATATCTGGAATATTTTGTTATTCCAGCCAGATGCTGGAGAATTCCTCTTTTTGAAAAAAAAAAAAGGATTTCAGCATCCCAAACCCTCTCTGGGATGAACAAGGATGGAGGGAAATTTGGGAAAGTCCTCCTGCTGCTGGAGGAGCTTCCTGGATCCAGGCTGGGGGATGGAGAGCAGCTCCAAGGAGAAGGAATTCTGGGTGTTGGTGGGTGAAAAACAGGACGTGCCTTATCCCAAAAATTCCCAGTGTCCCGGGCTTATCCCATGGTGTGGGAAGTGGGAAAGGTGGGAATTCTGCCCCTCTGACCTGCTTGGATGAGGTCCCGGCTGGAATTCTGCTTCCAGCTCTGGGGTCCAACACCAGGAGGACGTGGAGATGTTGGAGCAGATCCAGAGGAGGCCACGGAGATGCTCCAAGGGTTGGGAGAGCTGGGAATGTCCAGCCTGGAGAAGGGAAGGATCCAGGGAAAACTCAGAGCCCCTTCCAGCGCCTAAAGGAGCTCCAGGAGAGCTGGAGAGGGACTTGGGATAAGGGATGGAGGGACAGGACAAGGGGAATGGCTTCCCAGTGGAAAAGTGGGAATTTGGATGGGATATTGGGAAGGAATTCTTCCCTGTGAGAGTGGTGAGGCCCTGGGATGGAATTCCCAGAGAAGCTGTGGCTGCTCCATCCCTGGAAGTGTCCAAGTCCAGCTTGGAGCAGCCTGGAATGGTGGAATTTGTCCCTCCCCATGGAAAAGGATGGAATTCCACGATCCTTAATGTCCCTTCCCGCCCAAACCATTCCGTGACTCCCCGAGATCACTGGGATGGGTTTATCCCACCTCCCACATTCCTTGGCCGTTGTTCCCACCCGGAGTCTTCCTGATTTTCCCATTGGCTGCCCCGGCACCGCCAGAAGCACCGGAGAAGGAATAGGTGGGGGTAAAGCCGAATTATTCCAGGCTGGAGACAACACAGGAACAGCTTTAATCCTCCAAGTGGGATTCCTGCCCACAAAACCCTTGGAAAAACGGGAACGAAGACGACGGAACAGGAGCAGGACTTTGAGTCCAACTTCCATGGGCTGGAGAATCTGGGAGCCTTTCCAATGGATTTTTCCTGCTTTTTTCTCTTCTGGAGATAACAGCACCACGTGTGGATACCTTTGGACAGCAGAGATCCCAAAAAACCGGATCGTAGAAAGGCCGGAGGAGCATCCAGGACCGGGCTCTGGGATTGGCTCCGGCCCAGATGGTGCCTCCTGATCATTCCCGGAATGTCATTTGGATAATTGGGATTGTGGGGAAGAGCCTCTCCCAGATGGATCCGCCGCGGATTCCGAGACGGATTCGTTAACGCCGGCGCTTAACGAGTTCCTGGGGGTGGATCCAAGGGTCCTTTCCACCCAAAAAAGTGGTGGGGAAAGGAAAATCAGGATTTTTCCATGGAAAGGAAATCTCCCCTCAGTCATTTTCCAGTCATTTTCCAGGTTTTTGGGCACCAGGAATGGTGGGGGGATGCCCATCCTCGGAAATTGCGGAATTTGGATGCTGAGGAGGAGAATTCCAGGTTTTCTGTGCTTGTGGGAAGAAGGGAATTCGGCCCAGGTCACCTCCAGATCCATCCTGTATAAAAAAACAGGGAATCTGAATCCATCCTAAAATATTAGGGAAAAGCAGCTATAAAAACAGGGGAAAACGGGATTGGAAAAACTTCAATTTCCCATCTCCCACCTGGAATAAGGAGTGAAAAATTGGAAAAGGGAGGAGGGGCTGTTCTGGCTCTCCTGGAGAGGGGTTTTTTTTGGGATTTTTCTTTGGGAAAAATGCTCTTTTCCCAAATTTCTGCACCCTCACCCTAAATTCCTTCCTCCTTTTCCCGCTCCGCTTGGGACGCTGAGGTTTCCTCTTCTCCTGTGCAAGCAGGGAACTCCGAGAAGCTCCTTTAGCACAAACATCCAAGATTTTCGGCAGAAAACGAGCCTTCCTCACCCAGGCCAAGTTCTGAGGAGTATCCGATGGGTGGGAGCCTCCGGAATCCGCTGCTCCTGCCAGAGGAGCCTCTGGAAGCAGCAGATGCTCCCACACCTGCCAAGTCACTCTCCCGGGGTGGGTTTGGGATGAGGTTTTGCCCTTCGGGAATTCCTCCGGCCACGTTCCTTCGGAGGAGCGGCAGAACGCGGAAGTTTTCGGGTTCCTCGCGTGATTCCGGCGATTTTAGGCGGAATGTTTGTTATTGGCGTCCCTGATTTAAATCCCGAAGTGAAATATCCAGGTTTTAATCCATGGATTGGGGGGAGGAAAACCATTTATTCCTGATATTCCTTTTTTTTTTTGGAGTTTTAAGGATATTTAGGCCTGTTTGGAATTGATGAACTGGGCTTAGCCCTGGATTTGGATTCCCTTTAAAACTTTGGAATGAAGTGATTGTTCCCTGTGGAATAACCCCTTGGAGCTCCAGGGGTGGTTTTCGGAGGGGTTTTTCTGCAGCTTCCACTGGGATCCACTGGAACCTGGGGATGGATCCACTGGTGGCTCCCAAAGCTCTGGATGCAAACTCCGGATGCTCCAAGTGTGGTTTAAGAAAATCATGGAATGGTTTGGGTGGGAAGGGACCTTCAAGGTAAAAGAATTCCATGGGCAGGGACAGATTCCACCATCCCAGGGTGCTCCAAGCTGGACTTGGACATTTCCAGGGATGAGGCAGCCACAGCTTCTCTGGGAATTCCATCCCAGGGCCTCACCACCCTCACAGGGAAGGATTCCTTCCCAATATCCCATCCGAATTTCCAGTTTTTCACTGGGAAGCCATTCCCTGTGTCCTGTCCCTCCATCCCTCGTCCCAAGTCCCTCTCCAGCTCTCCTGGAGCCCCTTTAGGCACTGGAAGGGGCTCTGAGTTTTCCCTGGATCCTTGCCTTCTCCAGGTTGGACATTCCCAGCTCTCCCAGTCCTTGGAGCATCTCCGTGGCCTCCTCTGGATCTGCTCCAACATCTCCACATCCTCCTGGTGTTGGGTCCCAGAGCTGGAAGCAGAATTCCAGCCAGGATCTCACCACAGGGCAGAATTCCCCCCCTTTTCAAGCTTCCCGTGGGAATGTGAGGATCGATATTTCTCCTGGACGAGGAGAAAATTTGGGAAAAGCTGGGGAACATCCCACTTTTCCACCTCCCCGGGACATCAGATCCCACGCCAACCGTGCCCTACCCTCGGACCGCGGATCCCGGGCGCGAGTCGCGCCACCGGAGCGATTTTTATCCGCGGAACAGATGGCCCGGCTTCCGCGCCGATAACAAACGTTCCCCTCCATATTCCCTCCGTTTATATCCCGAGGAACAATCCAGGCTTTTTTTGTTTTTGCTGGATTCGGGAGCAAAACCGGGAATGAGGAAGCAGCACAAACTCAGATCCCGTAGTTTTCCTCCCACAAAGGATTGAGGGATTTTGTGGCGGTGGCGGTGGGAGGGGGGGGGGGGGGGAATTTCTTTTCCCAAATGGGATTTGCTGTCTGGAGCGCCCGTCTTGGAGCTCGGAATGTTTTCCAGCCTTATCTCCTGGTCCTAAAAATATCCTGGCGGCGCTGTCGGGGAAGAGGGGGGGAAGCTGCTTCCGTGGGGATTTTTTTCCCCTCTCTCGGAGCAAGGCCGAGAGGTTATCGGATATTCCGGAGGTGACCTCGGCAAGGTCACCTCATCTTCCACCTTTTAATTCCTCCCAGGAAATGTTTTTTGTCATCCCTGGGATGTTTGGTTTTTTTTTTAGGGATCGAATTTCACCGGGAGTTGCCATCCCGGGAAAACAAGGATTCCTTGTTTTCATCCCCAATCCTCCTCCCGGATTCCACCCCTCATCCCGATCCCGGGGAATCAAATGGCGACAGGTGGCCTCGGAATCACCTGCTCGCCGTCAGCTGCCGCTTCCCGAGGACAAGGGGGGAAAAAAAAACCATCCCAAAGCCCCAGCTCGGGATTTTCCAAGGAATTCGACCCCCCCGGAGGAGCCGATGTTGGCAAAGGAGGGAGGAGGAGGAGGAGGAGGAGGAGGAGGAATTTTTTTCTCTCCCAGCTCAGATTCGCTGCTTGCAGCTCCCCGCTCTTCTCCCGACCTCATTCCAAGGATATTTTGGAGTTCAAAAAGCACGGGATGTGCTCCGAGCTTTGTTTTTCCTCGGCTCGGGGTTGGGCTCAGCGAGGAAAACAACTTTTTTTTCCAAGTTTTTTTCCCCCCTCCTCGGTGCTGCTTTTTCCCTTGGGTTTGTGGTGGGTTATTCCTCGTTTTCTGCCGTTGTCAAATATTCCCTATTTTCCTCACGGTGGGAAATTTCGGGAAAAACTGGGAGCCACTCAGGAATTTAAATTTAAAGGTGTATGTTTAGGCTTCGTTTTATTTATTATTAAATCCATAAAATATCGACCGTCCGTGCTCCGATGCCGCTCAAATTCCCAAAAAAAAAAAAAAAAGGTGGATTTTTACTGGTTTGTTGGAATTTTTGTCCTTTTCCTGCTGTTTTCCAACTTTGGGGATCCCACTTTTCCAATCCTCACCCAGGCTTGGGCTTTTCCTCCATCCAGGCTCCACCTTTTTAGGTTTAAACCTTTAAATTTAATTTTTTTCCCTCGGGATCGGGACAAATGGGAATTATTTATGGAAATGAGGTTTTCCCTGAAGAGGTAAAAAATGGGAATTTTAGGAAAGGGTGTTTTGGACACGTGGGGAGGAGGGTTGGGATTCAGCAGCTGTGACCGGAATTTTTTCCCCTCTCTGCCTCCTCCCAGCTTCCACTGCCTCAAAATCCCAAATTTGGCCTTTTTTTTTTTTCCTTAAAAACCTCCATCCTTAGGGGAAAATCAGGGATATCAGCCATGGAATCATGGAACGGTTTGGGTTGGAAGGGAAAATCCCATCCAGACCCCCTGGACACCTTCGGAGAATTCCAGGGATGGGGCAGCCCCAGATTCTCTGGGAATTCCATTCCAGGGAAGAATTCCTTCCCAATATCCCACCTTTTCCCTGCCCTCTGGCAGTGGGAAGCCCTTCCCTGTGTCCTGATGATCCAAGAAGGCAAAACTTGGGAATCAAAATCAGTTTAGCTGAGCCGGGGGAATTCCTGCAGGAATCCCTCTCACAAGGCAGCAGCAAAACCACCGGGAATTCCTGGAAAATAAAGAAAAACAGCATCTTTTCCCGGATTTTTATGGAATTTTCTTGCCAGGAGTTTTTGTGGCGTTAGATTTCCGGCCCCTGATGTTTTTATTTCCACGGAATGCGAAATGGAGACACCTGAGATCGCCAAAATTCCTTTTTCTGCAGGAATTTTGGAGGCGGGGAGGGAAAATTTTCTTCCCTCGATTCTGATCGCTCCAGGTTTTTCTCGGATTATTCCCGTTCTTTTTTGGCTCAGAGTTCAAAGCATTCCTCTGGATATTCCCCATTTCCGAGGAGTTTATTCCCATTTCCTCTGAGAATTCCGATGGGAAAAGCAAAATAAGATTAATTTATTACGGATTTTTGGGAAAAATTTGAGGCAGGTCCCACTCGGATCATCTCCATTCTGATTTCTGGGAAGTTCAGGGCTGAAAATTTGGGATTTGGGAGTGAAATCCGGCTGATTTGAGGCGTGGGATTTCATGGAATGCCATCGTCCGTCCTCAAGGTGGGAATCACCTGCTCCAGCTTCGCCTGCCTCAGTCCCACCTCGGAGGTTGGAAAACTCATCCCAAAATTGCCCCACAAACCCCAGGAATGTGGTTTTTCCAAGAGGAAAAGTCAATGGAATTTGTCCTCCTGGTTGGAAAGCCGGAATTTGGATCCGTAGGTTCGGATCTGGTTTGGATGGAAAAACCCATGAGGGGCTGATTAAAAATTACAAAAATAACGGAAATTATAAAAAAATGTTAAGATTATTTAAATTACCAAAATTATTAAAATTATTAAAATTATTAACATTATAAAAATTATTAAAATTATCAACATTATAAAAATTATTAAAATTATTTACGTTATTAAAATATCTAATTTATTAAAATTATTAAAATATTAAAATTATTAAAATTATTAAACTTATTAACCTTATTAGACTATTAAAATATTTACATTGTAAAATATTAAAATTATTAGAAATTCTAAATTTTAAAAATTATTAACATCAAAAAAATTATTAAAATTATTTAAAAGTTGTTAAAATTATAAAAATTAGAATTATAAAATGATACAAAAACACGGATAATGGGTCGTGAATTCCTCCTGGGATCATGGATCCTCTGGGAGAACTTCAGTTCACGGCGTTCCTTATCCATGGTTTCCTCCAGCTCCTCTCCCACCATTTTGGGATGGAAAACGACTCTTCCGGCTCCATCCTGGTCCTTCTCCCTCTCCCACCACTCGGAAAAAAGAATTCCCATCCTCCCGTCCTCACTCGCCCTCTTCCCTTTCAATCCAAACTTTTCCAGGGCCGACATCCCCAAGCCCTTGACCTCTCCGGGGTTTAATAAGTCTAAAAAAGCCATTAATTGGTGTCGGGAGAGATATCGGAGATCACAAAAGCCTCCGGATAAAATTCCTTTGAGAGGCTCGAGGTCATCCCGGCGAATTCATCGGCTCCTCCCTTCATCCCGGGTTGTTTCCCTTATCAGCTCTCCGGCAGCTTCCTAAATTCCCTTTCTTTTTTCGTTTTCCTTGGAGTTTAAAGGAGACGCCGGCACTGTGAAGCTGGGATAAGACAGGAAAAAAAATTCCTTCCTTTCCCTTTTCTGAAGCCGCTCCTTGAAGCTTCCAAGGTTTTTTTTTGGGAGTCTTATCCTTGTGTCCTCCAGGCCGGCAGGGATGGGACGATGCCAAAGATGCGGATGCAAATCTGGGATGTTGGGAGATGGGAGGGGTCGGAATGTTTTCCACGGCTTCACGGCAAAAATTCCTCCCGAAAAAAAAAAGGGGGAAAACCACCCAGGGTGATCCTTCCCGGCTCCAGGGGATTTCCCAACCTTGGAATATCCCGTTTAAAAAGGTCTCGTCCTCCCTGAACTCGTCTGATTCTCCTTTGAACCTATTTATGGGATTTGGCTGCGCTGCCGAATTCCACGGATTAATTAGGAGCTGCGGAAAGTCGGTTCCTGGAGTTGTCTTTTAAAAAACTCCGGAGCAACCAATTAAACGGGGGGAAAAAAAATTTGTGGGATCGTCCCCCACTCCTCTGCTCCGCGGTGCTTTTTAGGAATTGCGGGAAAATCGGATTTTCACACCTCTGAGACAGTTTTTTGGTAGTTTTTAAGGCTTTTTTTGGGAATTCTTTCCCTGTGAGGGCGGGATTTGTGGAAATTCCCAGAGAAGTTGTGGATGTCCCGTCCCTGTAAGTGTTTGAGGATGGATTGGAGCAACCTGGGATAGTGGAAGCCATGGAATGGGTTTGGAATGAGACAGTCTTGAAGGTCCTTTCCAACCCAAACCATTCCATGATTTTTAGGGATCGATTCCATCCCAAATCTCAGGGATTTTGATTCCCAGTGGAATCGGGGGATTTGCAGCAGGGATGGGATTTTGGATTTCATAGAAATTTGGGAGCCTTTGGACGGTGCTCGATCCAACCCTGGCAACCATCGGATTCCCTCTTGGATTCCATCTCCTGATTCCCCGGCGGAATCATCTCGTTTTCCATGGATTTCCTCACAAATCAAGGAAAATCTAATTCCACAAATTCCATTTGTCCCCACCCTCTCTTCTTTTGAGCACCAAAGCTCAATTGAGGCTCCGGCGATTCCCAGACCCGTCGGAATATCGATCTTTAAAATCATCCAGGTATTTATTCCATCAGGAAGGAGCTGCTGCAATTCCGGCCTGGCAGAGAAACCCGGGAGCCTCATCCCCCATGCAAAAAAAATTCCTCCTCCGCGATTTGGCTCCCAAAAGTGCTGAGGAAGAGCTCAGCCGTG
Organism: Eopsaltria australis; assembly: GCA_034509425.1. Taxonomy (NCBI): domain Eukaryota; kingdom Metazoa; phylum Chordata; class Aves; order Passeriformes; family Petroicidae; genus Eopsaltria; species Eopsaltria australis. The sequence continues at coordinate 109,606 of JAVTVJ010001289.1, read as the reverse complement.
CTGGGAGCTTTCCCAGAGCACATTCCAAGCCGGGACGAGTTATCCCGGTTTAACCGGGGCTGGGAATTGCTCCGGGGGCGTCATTTGGGGTGCAAATCATTCCTGAAGTTGCAAATCCCGGGGTTTGGATCTCCAGCAAAAATCAAAGGGGGAAGACGAGCGCTGATGCCATCAGATCCGTCGTGTTATTCCCTAAATTCCACCTTTTCCGGAGCGGCTGGATGGGCAGGAATGTCCCGAATTTGGTGGTTTGTGGATAAATAAATGATCCTTAGAGTTCTACCCCTCATTTTTAGGTGTTAAATTCCCTCCAGATAATGAAATATCCAAAGGTTTTCCAAAGGGAACGGTTGGGATGGTGCAGGGTGGAACGAAAGGTCTTGAGATGCCTTCAAACCCCTCCCATGGAGCAGGAAAAAGGATCCTCAAGGTTTTTGGAATGGTGTTGGAAAGAGACGGGAGCTGCTCGCGTCGAGGTTGGGAATTTGGGGCCAAAAATGGGGAGATTCAGTTGGATTTTGGGAAGGGATTTGGTTACAGTGACGGTTGGTGAGGGCCTGGAATGGAATTCCTGGAAAAACTGTGGCTGCCCCAAGGGGATGGGGGCAACTCTAATTAAGACAGCTCTAATTAAGGTGATTTTCCCTTAATTAACACAATTCCCCCCCCTCCCTCCCCCTTTTTAAGCACCTCAGCATCTCCATCCTTGGAGTTTCTCCCATCTCTGCATTCCCAGCCCAGCCCCAGAGCTGGATCAGCTCCCGGATTTCCACCCAGTCCTTTATTGATTTGTCTCATAGCTCAGGGAGATCGATCTCGGGAATCACGGGCCGGAAAACTGCTGAGCAAGGCAGGGACAAAGCTCTTCATCATCATCATCATCATCAACATCCAGAGGAGATTTTTTTTTTTGTTGGATCGGCCTTTGGAGATGCTTTTCCCAAAAAAAAACCCCTCTCCTCGCGTTGATGTTTTGGGGGAAGTGGCCACGATTTGTGGGATAACAGGGTTTTTTTGGGATTTTTGTGATAATAAGGTCATTAAAGTCTTCTGGGATCATGGAAACATCAAATGGGATGGGTTGGGTTGAGTTGGGTTGGATTGGATTGGGTTGGGTTGAGTTGGGTTGGATTGGGTTGGGTTGGGTTGTGTTGAGTTGGGTTGAGTTGGGTTGGGTTGGGTTGGGTTGAGTTGGATTGGGTTGGGTTGGGTTGGGTTAAGTTGGGTTGGGTTGAGTTGGGTTGGGTTGGATTGGGTTGGGTTGAGTTGGGTTGGGTTAGGTTGGGTTGAGTTGGATTGGGTTGGGTTGAGTTGGGTTGGATTGGGTCGGGTTAGGAAGGACTTCTGAAGGTCTTCAAGTCTGACTTTCCACTGGACCAGGTCGCTCCTATCCCAGTCCAACCTGGATTTAAGCTGGGCTTTAAGGAACTGGGATCAATTTGGCCTCAGAGCCACTTGGCCAAGTCGGGACTTGAGCCCTCCCTCAGTGTCACCTCGGTGTCGCTCCTGGCACCGGGATTAACTCCATGAGCTCACCTGGATTAGGCTGAGTTTAAATTTCCCAGGGTTCCACGCCTAAAATTATTCGGAATTTATTGATCGCTGCAGCTCAAGGGGAAAGGAAGGAATTTGGGAAGGAATTTGGGAAGGAATTTGGGAAGGAATTTGGGAAGGAATTTTTCCCTCTTTTTTATTTAATTGAGAAGGAACGAGTGGCAGGACTTGGAAAAGCAGGAGTGGGAAAGAACAAGCTGGGAATGGGAATTTTGGGGGAAAATCGGGGAATTTTGGGAGTTGGGAAAATCCCTGAGTTTATGGAAAAATATATGGGAAATATATGGGAGAAAAAGGGGAAAATTGGGGGAAAATGGGGAAAAATATGGGAGAAAAAAGGATTAAAAAGGAAAAATATGGGGAAGGAAAAAAGGGAGAAAAAGGAGGAAAAGGGGAAAAAATGGGGGCGAAGTGGAAAAATTGGGGGAAAAACTGGGGGAAAAGGGGGAAAATTTGGGAAAAAACTGGAGAGAAAGGGGGGATAATTTGAGGGGGAAATTTCCCCAAATTTCCCTCAATTCTTTCCCCAATTTTCCAATCCGCAACAGATTTGCTTTGATGGAGGAGTAGATTTTTTCCTTGAGGTGGATTTAGGGTTCACGCTCTTTGCCTCGTTAGCATTTTTCCATTGGAATTATCGTGGATTCAGGATGGAGCTCAGATTTCTCCCACTGTCCTGGAATAACTTTTTCCAGCCGGGAATGCAGAATTCCTGGATTTTTTTCCCAGATCCTCAAAAACCACACAGCTCCCGGTGTTTGGGTTTTTATGGATCAAGGCCAGGAGCTGCCGGAGCATCCGCCAGGGTCCTGAGCTCGGATTTTGATGGACATTCCCCCTCCTGTCCTCAGGGATGGATAAAAAACTGGATTGGACCTGGCTGTGTGTGGTCACATCCAGGAAATTCCCAGTGGGCAGTGGGAAAGGGGGGAATTCTGCCCTTCTGACCCTCTCGGGTGAGGTCCCGCTTGGAATTCTGCATCCAGCTCTGGAATCCAGCATCAGGAGGATGTGGAGGAGCTGGAGCAGATCCAGAGGAGGCCATGGAGATGCTCCAAGGGCTGGAGAGAGGCTGGGAGAGCTGGGAATGTCCAGCCCGGAGAAGGGAAGGATCCAGGGAGAGCTCAGAGCCCCTTCCAGTGCCTAAAGGGGGTCCAGGAGAGCTGGAGAGGGACTTGGGATAAGGCATGGAGGGACAGGACACAGGGAATGGCTTCCCAGTGGAAAAGTGGGAATTGAGGCGGGATATTGGAAAAAAATCCTTCCCTGTGAGGGTAGTGAGGGGCTGGAATGGAATTCCCAGAGAATTCCGTGGCTGCCTCATCCCTGGCAGTGTCCAAGGCCAGGTTGGACGGGGCTTGGAGCAACCTGGGATGGTGGAAGTTGTCCCTGCCCATGGGACCATTCCATGGTTCCATCCTATCCCATTCCTTCCCATGGAGCCCAGGACCCGGCTGGGCCTGTTCCACCCTCACCGCCACCATCCCCGCCACCATCAGGTTTCGGTGTTTTCGGTGCCGCCCGCGGTTGTCGCCCAGCCCGGGTGTGTTGGGGCCGGTGGTTTTGGGATGGTTCCGGAGGTGGGATCCACGGAGCCAACGCCTTTTCCCGGTGTCGAAATCGGGACAGAGGGAAAGGAGCTCTGGGATCTTCGGAGCACCAGGGAGCTCCAGCTGGACCAGGGGAGGTCAAATCCATAATTTCGGAGTTTTTCTGGGAAATGCTGCCGGATTTGGTGGTCTGGGCGGCGGCGCCAGGCTGTGGGGTGGTCGTGGAGAAGAAGTTCATGGCCAGGTTGGTGATTCCAGTCCGTCCAGTCCTTCCCATTCCCTCATGGAATGTGCTTTGATCCAACCTGGGCAGATTTGCTGGATTTCCCCCCGGGAGCTGAAAATCAGGGATTGGTTGGAAGCCCCTTTGGAAAATTCTCTGTTTTGTGTAAATAATTCTGTGGGACTCGGTGGGGTGGGAGGAAGACTCGAGAAGTCGCTCTTCATCCCGTGCTTGTGTCAAATGATGGAATCTTGAGGTGGTTGGGGTTGGGAGGGACCTTGGTTGAATTTTCCCTCTCTCCTTATCCTTTTCCAGGTTGGAATGGGTGGAAATCATCGAGTCTTGGGCTTGGGAGACTCCGTAGGGGTGGAATGAAGAATTGTTGCTCTTCTCCATCCCACCAAATCTTGGAATCATGAGATTATTTTAGTGACCTTCAAAGGTCTCCCAGTTGATATTTCCCGTCTCTCCTTGTCCTTTTCCAGGCTGGAATGGGTGGAAATCATCGAGTCTTGGACTTGGGAGACTCAATAGGGGTGGAAGGAAGAGTTGTTGCTCTTCTCCACCCTGCACTCACGTCAAATCACAGAATCATGAGATGGTTGGGGTTGGAAGGGATCTTTGTTGAGTTTTCCCTTTCTCCTTGTCCTTTTCCAGGCTGGAATGTGTGGGAATCATCGAGTCTTGGACTTGGGAGATTCAAGAGGGGTGGAAGGAACAGTTGTTGCTCTTCTCCGCCCCGCGCTCGCGTCAAATCACAGAATCATGAGATGTTTTTGGGTGACCTTCAGTGACTGCTTGGTTGACCTTTCCCTTGTCTCCTTGTCCTCTTCCAGGCTGGAATGGGTGGAAATCATCGAGCCTCGGACCCGGGAGCGCATGTACGCCAACCTCATCACGGGGGAGTGCGTGTGGGACCCGCCCGCCGGCGTGCGGATCAAGCGCACCAATGAGAACCAGTGGTGGGAGCTCTTCGACCCCAACACCTCGCGCTTCTACTACTACAATGCCACCACGCAGAGGACGGTGTGGCACCGTCCCCAGAACTGCGACATCATCCCGCTGGCCAAGCTGCAGACGCTGAAGCAGAACACGGAGTCGCCGCGGGCGTCCACGGAGAACAGCCCCGGCAGGAGCAGCAATGTCAGCCGGGAAGGGAGCACCAGCTCGTCCTTGGAGCAGGAGCTGGAGGCCAACGAGAAGGTGCAGGAGCAGCGGTCGGGCCGGCAGTCCAGCCAGTATTCCGTGGTGAAGGAGGAGACGGAAAGGTAAAGGTGGGATGGGGAGAAGTTGGGAATTCTCAAGCGTGGCGGCCTCTGGGTGGGGGGTGGGAAACTCGAACAGGAATGTTGTATCCTTGGAGGTCTGGAAGAGGAGTTCTGGACCCTGGGTTGGGTTTGGCTGATGGAATTCCTTGAATCTCCAGGAATTCCAGATCTTGGCTGGGTTTGGCTGATGGAATTCCTTGAATCTGCAGGAATTCCGGACCCTGGGTTGGGTTTGGCTGATGGAATTCCTTGATTCTCCAGGAATTCCGGCCCCTAGGCTGTGTTTGACTGATGGAATGCCTTGATTCTCTAGGAATTCCAGACCCTGGGCTGTGTTTGGCTGATGGAATTCCTTGAATCTCCAGGAATTCCAGCCCCTGGGCTGGGTTTGGCTGATGGAATTCCTTGAATCTCTGGGAATTCCAGGTCTTGGCTGGGTTTGGCTGATGGAATTCCTTGAATCTCCAGGAATTCCAGCCCCTGGGCTGGGTTTGGCTGATGGAATTCTTTGAATCTCCAGGAATTCCAGGTCTTGGCTGGGTTTGGCTGATGGGAGGGCGCCGTGTCCTTGAATCTCCAGGAATTCTTGGCTTTTCCAGGCATTGGCATCGAGCAGATCCCGGGTCTTGGAGGTTTAAAAATCCAAATTATAAAAATCCTGGTGGTCTCCAAAGCCCAACCCTCGTCCTGCAGATTTTTGGGAAAAGCTCTTTTATGGATGGTTCCTCCAGCTCCACCCTTTGTGGGTCTCCATGGAGTCGGATCCTCCATAAAACAAGGAAAAAGAGGGAAAAACATCCAGAAAAGGGGTTTCTCCACCTTAGGGACAATTTGGATGTTCCCTGAGGGAAAAGTTCCTTAAAGGAATAATTTCTCGACGTCTGAAATTCATTTTTTAGGATTGGAAGTCAGGGTTTAGAGGTTTGAAATGGTTTTTTCCCTGGATAAGATCTCCCCCGAGGATTTGGGATGATTCATTCCACGGCCACGGCTCGTCCCACAGGTCTGGGGAGCTCCTGGCTGGGATCATCTCCCTCGGGAAGGAGAAGGGAATTCTCAATTCCCAAGGAAAACGTTCGGAGTCGTTCGTGTTGCTCCTCCTGTTGTCGTTCCATTTTTTTCCGGATTAAAAGCCGCAATTCACGGAATCTTGGAGTGGCTTTGGTTGGAAGGGGCCTGAAAGATCACGGAATTCCACCTCCAACCATCCCACGTTGCTCCAGCCTGACCTGGGATAATTCCAGGGATGGAGCAGCCCCGGCTTTCCTGGTCGTTAATTAACGTATTTATCTTCTCTTAATTGATGCCTTTGACCACCCAATGAGGTTGAGGAGACCAAACCAGGGCTGGAATTCCCGTTCCCAACTCCTGGCACCCAGAAACCGCGGCGGGGTGGGAACAGGAATTCCCGGCTCTGCGGGCGCTTTCATGTGGGACATCAGAGGCGGAGGAGGCTCCGCCTTCCCGAGGTCCTGGAAGAGGCTCCGATGGAATCTCCGAGCCTGGGATTCCTCATGGGACAGGGGGATTTTGGGGAGGGAGAATGGATTTGGGGTCGTTCACTGCAGGAACATGGAATCGCAGGAATTGCAAAATCATGGAATGGTTTGGGTCGGGAAAGGCTTTAGAGATTGTGGAATTCCATCCTTTTCCATGGGCAGAGACACCTTCTCCTATCCCAGGTTGCTCCAAGATGGCCTTGGACACTTCCAGGGATGGGGCCGCCACAGAATTCTCTGGGAATTCCATCCCAGCCCCTCACCACCCTCCCAGGGAAGAATTCCTTCCCAATATCCCACCCAGATTCCCACTTTTCCACTGGGAAGCCATTCCCTGTGTCCTGTCCCTCCATCCCTCATCCCAAGTCCCTCTCCAGCTCTCCTGGAGCCCCTTTAGGCACTGGAAGAGGCTCTGAGTTTTCCCTGGATCCTTCCCTTCTCCAGGCTGGACACTCCCTGCTCTCCCAGCCCTTGGAGCATCTCCATGGACTCCTCTGGAATTGCTCCAACATCTCCAGGTTCCTTCTGCTGTTGGATCTTGGTGCTGGATGCAGAATTCCAGCCAGGACCTCACCCGAGTGGGTCAGAGGGGCAGAATTCCCCCTTTCCTGGTGGGAAAGGAGCCCAGGAGATGTGGATGGAGCAGGATCCCATTCCCAAAACGGCGTGAGGGGTTAACAGGGATTGGGGGATGGATTTGGAATTCCCTGGGATTTGCTGCAGGAACAGGGGTGGGATCAGGAGATCCCTGGGGGGAATTCTCAGGGTGGGACCAGGAATTTCCTGGTTAAAGGATCGTTCCCAAGGTGGGATCAGGAATTTTCTGGGAAAATAATCATTCCCTCATTTTCCCCATCCTTGGGATTGTCCAAGGCCAGGTTGGGCAGGGCTTGGAGCACCCTGGGATGGCGGAAGTTATCCCTGTGGAATTCCATGATCTTTTAGGCCCCTCCCAACCCAAACCATTCCAGGATTCCGTGAGCGTTTTCCCAGATCTCGGTCGCGTTCCTCACAGGGAAGGATCCCCAGAGGTTTCCTGGTGGAACCTCCAAGTTTCATCCCATTAAGTCTTAATTTAAAGATTTCTGGATAAGCTCAGCTCATCTGGTCAGAAAAGGGAATTCGGGATAAGTGGGAACATTTTTATTGGAATTCACGCCTGGAGCGTCCCTTAAAATTCAGGATTTAGGAGCCGGAGCATCTCCAGGTTGGGGTGGTGGTCAGCGGAGCATTCCCAGCAGGATTTTCCAGCTTTTCCCTGGAATTCTCCACGCCTGTCATAAAACAGTGGCTTTTCTCCGGAGCGCGACTCGACAGCCGTGAAATCTCGGAGCCAGGAACGTCGGCGGGATTTTGTGCCGGGTCACCGGGATTTTCCGCGCTGTCGGGAATTGTCCGAGCTTATCAGCTTGAAATCCTTGGAGAAGGTGTCAGGCAGGGGAAAAAGAAGCTTTTTCCATGGAAAACTCGGCTCTGCCGCTGCTTCTCCGAGGAGGAGGAATTCCAAGCGGAAGCTTGAAGGACAATGAGTGGATTTTGGACCACCAGGAGAGTTTTCCTTGGAGCAAAACGCAGGAATTTTGGAATGTGAGGGGTTTTTACCCAAATCCCATCCGCTGGGAAGTTGTGATCAAATTATTCCTCAGGATTCCCACTTTTTTTTTAATTTCCCAGTTCTGAAAGCGCCCGGATATCGGGGATAAAATCCAGCATTTAAATCTTCATGGATTAAGTGTGGCTGAGCAGGAATATCCAAGGGGGATTCCCTTAAAACCCAATCCCGGAGGTCTCCGGGATCAAAAACTCCCAGCAGCCGTTCCCTAACTCCAAAAATTCCCAAAAAAAGCGGTTTTGTGGGATAAAAGATGCCTCAAACCTCTAAAATATCCAATCTGGGCATCCCAAAACTTTTCCTTTGAATTCCCTCCGTTTATTTCCTTCCCCGGAAGGCGCCGGGAAGGACCTGCCGTGGTTTCCCAGTGGAAAAGTGGGGATTTAGTTGGGATTTTGGGAAGGAATTCTTGGCTGGGAGGGCGGTGGGATGGAATTCCCAGAGAATCTGTGGCTGCCCCATCCCCGGGATTGTCCAAGGCCAGGTTGGAGCAACCTGGGATAGGGACTTCCCCTCCCAAACCAAACCATGGATTTGATAATTTGGCTTTTTCCATGGGATTTCCATGAAATTTCCATGAATTTTCCATGAAATTTCCATGAATTTCCCACGATTTCATGAAGTTTTTGCTCCCTACAGAAACAAAAAAAAAAAAAGGAGGGATTTTCTAAACCTGCCCTCGGAGCCGGAATCCCAATCCCTGCATCCAGCTCTGGAAGGGAATCTTGGAAGGAATTCTCGGAATTCTTGAAATTCCAACTTCGGGTTTCTTTCCTTTTTATTCGGAAAAATTCCTGTTTTTTTTTTTTCCCACTTCAATCCCCCGGGACAACTTCCACAAAATCCCAGGTTGCTCCATCCAACCTGGCCTTGGACACTTCCAGGGATGGGGCAGCCACGGAATTCTCTGGGAATTCCATCCCGGTGTCCGTTGGCTTCGGATTTTCCCGTTTCCGCCTCTGTTGGGCACAATCCAAGGATTCCTCAGGGCATGGAATTATCTCCTCTTCCCACCCTTCCAGAATCCACGGGAAGGAGCCGAATCCACCCCAGCTGAGTTGGCCTGGAAGATTTTTGATTTTTTAAATTTTTAATGTTATTTTTTTATCATTTTAATTTTTTATAATTTTTAAAAATTTTTTACATTTTAAAAATTTTTAGTTTAAGGATCGCCAGAAAATTCCCAGGGTTCCGACTCTTCCCCCGGTTCCACGCGAGCCTCGATTTCCCGTCGGGAAGAATCCCAAATCCAGTTTTCCGACGTTTTTTTTGCCGTGTTTCATCCCAGATTTTGACCCATTCCCGCCCATTTCACGGCAAAAATCCGACTCGTGACCTCGGGTGTCCCTGCCCATGGGAATTCCGAGCTCTTCGAGATCTTTGGGATCTCAGACCCTTCCAGGGATGGGGAACGACAGAATTTTTCGATGGGATCTCCCAGCATTCCCGAATTTCTCCAAACATTCGATTTTCTCACTCCAAAATTCCTTCGAATCCAACTTTTTTTCCCCCCCAATTCTGTGCTCTGACAATTCCAGGTCTCTCCTCACCCCGTTTTGGGTGAGTTTTCCATGGAATTTTTAAGGTCGGGAAAGACTTCCACGATTCCTCGAGTCCGTTTTCCAAGCTCAAGCGATTCCAAGGGGTCGAGTCCCGAAACTCAATCCCGATTGAATCCCTTCATTCCATTCCCCCTTGAATTGATTAAAAAATCACGGAATCCCCCAGGGGGATGGAAAATATTTGGGGATAAAAACACATTCCCGGAATAACCCGAACACGATTGAATTCCGCTCATTCCATCCCCAAATATTTCCCAGAAAAACAAAAAAAAAAACCCAAACCCTCTCATATCCGGCATTTCTCATTTTTTAATATCCTTCCCCCTCGGAAATTCCCGTTGCGAAACGCGGATTAAACGGATTTTTTTTTTTTTCCCTCTGTAATTCCTCCCGAGCCCCGAAAATTCCGGTTACGTAACTCCCAAGAAAACCATCTTGGAAGTTTGATCGGAGGCCTTAATTAAGAGTATAAAGCCGAGGATTTGGGAGAGCTGGGATTTGGTTTCTATTCCTGGCTTTTGCCACGGAGCTGAGCTATTTTTGGGATGTTTTTTCCTGCTTTTTCCTGGTTTTTCCAGAAGTTTTGGGATGGTGCCGCTTCCTGTTCTGGATTTTTTATTAATTTTTTTTAATTAAGGATTTAGTGATTTAAAAAAAAAAAATTTATTAGGTTTTTGTTGTTCTGCCGGGGGTGATTTTGTGTCGGTGCCGGAGGATTTTTAATCCGGGGTTTAGGGGAAATTATTGAGGGGAAATCAAGTTTATTAATAGGAAATAATTTTTTATTAGCGGAAAAAATCATTTTTATTAGTGGAAAATCACTTTTATTAGCGGGAAATCATCTCTAATAATGGGAAATAGTTTTTATTAGTGGAAAATCACTTTTATTTGCGGGAAATCATCTCTAATAATGGGAAATAGTTTTTATTTGTGGAAAATCACCTTGATTACTGGAAAATCAGGTTTTTAATTGGAAAATCACGCTTATTAATGGAAAATTATCTTTATTATTGGAAAATCACCTTAATTATTGGAAAATTATCCTTAGTAGTGGAAAATTACCTTAATTATTGGAAAATTATCTTTATTAATGGAAAATCATCTTTATTAATGGAAAATCACCTTAATTAGTGGAAAATCAGACTCATTAATGGAAAATCAGACTCATTAATGGAAAATAATCTTTATTGATGGGAAATCACATTTATGAATGAAAAATTGCACTTATTAATGAAAAATTATCTTTATTAATGGAAGATCATCTTAATTATCAATGGAAAATCACCTTTGTTATTGGAAAATCACACTAATTATTGGAATATTATCTTTATTATTGGAAAATTGCTTTAATTATTGGAAAATCACGTTTATTAATGGAAAATCATCTTTATAATTGGGAAATCATCTTTATTAGTGGAAAAATCAACTTAATGATTGGAAAATCACCTTTATTAATGGAAAATCACCTTTATTTGTGGAAAATCATCTTTATTTGTGGAAAATCGTCTTTATTAGTGGAAAATCACCTTAATTAGTGGAAAATCACCTTTATTAATGGAAAATCACACTTATTAATGGAAAATAATATTTATTCATGGAAAACCATCTTTATTAATGGAAAATTACACTTATTAATGGCAAATGATCTTTATTGATGGGAAATCACATTTATTAATGAAAAATTATCTTTATTAATGGAAAATCACCTTTATTAGTGGAAAATCATTGTTTTCATTGGAAAATCACCTTTTATTAATGAAAAATGATAGTTTTAATTAAAGAGAAAATGAGGGAGCTGGAGAAGGGTTTTGAGGAGACCTCAGGATGCTTTTCCAAAACCAAAGCCGGGTTTTTGGTTGGAACTGGTTTTTGCTTCCCGCGATTGGCTCAGCGCGATTTTATCCATCGGGATTTCTGGGATTTCTGGGAATTCATTTGGGTGGAGTTTTCCAGTTTATCCCAGTTATTCCGGGTTGGCCAAATCCAGGTTGGGCGGGAACGTCCGGCTTTGAGGATCGAGGTGGACATTGCAGGAAGGACCTCAGACATGGAATGGTTTGGGAGATCTGGGTTTGGAAAGTCTGGATTTGGAAGATCTGGATTTGGAAGATCTGGATTTGAAAGGCCTGGGTTTGGAAGATCTGGGTTTGGAATATGTGGGTTTGGAAGATCTGGGTTTGGAAGACCCGGATCTGGAAGATCTTGGAGCTCCAAAAAACTCCATGAAAAAACCGCCCATCCTTGGGTTTGTCCAAAATAAAGGATGGAAACCAAGCCATGGTTCTGATGGATTTGGAAGGTCTGGGCTTGGAAAATCTGGATTTGGAAGATCTGGGTTTGGAAGACCCAGATTTGGAAGATCTTGGAGCACCGAAAAACTCCATGAAAAAACCGCCCATCCTTGGGCTCGACCAAAATAAAGGATGGAAACCAAGCCATGGCTCCGATGACTTTGGAAGATCTGGGCTTGGAAAATCTGGATTTGGAAGGTCTGGATTTGGAAGATCTGGATTTGGAAGACCCCGGATCTGGAAGATCTTGGAGCTTCAAAAAACTCCAAGAAAAAATGCCCATCCTCAGATTTGGCCAAAATAAAGGATGGAAACCAAGCCATGGCTCTGATGGATTTGGAATCTCTGGATTTATTCCACCACGGATCTGGGGATCCGTCTGGATTCCACCACAGATTTGGGGATTCCATGTGGATTCTGCAATGGACTTGGGGATCCATCTGGATTCTGCTGTGGATTTGGGAATCCATCTGGGTTCCACCACAGATTTGGAGATCCACCTAAATTCCACCATGGATTTGGGGATCCACCTGAATTCCACCATGAATTTGAGGATCCATCTGGATTCCACCACAGATCTGACACTGGGATCAGAGCTGATTTCTCTTGGGAATCCTGGAGGAGGGGGAAATCCGTTCTCACGCGCCGGAGAGGAAAACGGGATTAAGCAATTCCACACGGCCGTAATTCCCGGCCTACATCCCATTAAAATCAGCTTTGACAGAGGCTTAATTTTACCGCTCGCCTCAAATTTCGGAGCTTTATCCTATTAGGAAGATTTGTTGCTTTTCCCTCTTTTTTTAAATTTTTAAAAATTTTTCCCCAAAAACCGAGACCGGATCGGAATTTTATTAATTTATTTTATTAATTTATTTTATTATTCTATTTTATTATTTTATTTTATTATTTTATTTTATTAATTTATTTTGTTATTTTATTTTATTATTTTATTTTATTAATTTGTTTTATTATTTTATTTTATTATTTTATTTTATTAATTTATTTTATTAGCGTGGAGGGATTTTAGGGGTGGGTTTTTTTGGGATAAAGTTACTCTTCCAGATGTTTTCTGATCATTTGCTCCGTGTTTTCCGAACGGGATCGATTCCAAGCCTGTTCCCACCGGGAACGGCCGTTATGGCAAAAATAAACCTTTTTCTGGATAACGTCGGAAAGTCAACGATCAATACCCAGTTTTGGGCCTTTTTGGGAAGTGTTGGAAGCTCTTGGCACGGATTCCATTGGAATTCCGGCCGCTGGAAAAGCGAGGAGCCAAAAACGTGGATCGAGGTTGGGTTTGATCAATCAAGAGAGGCTTCAAGCCCTCCTTGAATCCCAAAAAGATTCCTTCTTGGACTCTAAGTCTGAATTCCCAAGTTTTCACTGAACCCCACCGAGTCCAAAAATCAGCTTGGAAATTCCATCCAGATGGATTTTTTTTTTCCCATGTTTTTCCCCTTGGAATGCGTCCCTCTCCATCTTCTGGGAACCAAGAGCTCCGTAGGCTCAGATTTAGGTGAAAATTTACCAAAAATGGGCTTTTTTGGGGATTTCCCTCTTCCCACTTTGGCTCTGACCATCCGGGGTTGTTGAGGAGCATCAAGGAACTCGGAAGGGGTGGGATGGAGCCGGGAGATGTTTGGGATCTTCTCGGATGTTTTAAGGGAAAATTTGGTCTTTGAAGGGTTGGCCAATGGAGTCTTGGTCATCATCAACTCAAGACTCCAAGCTCGAGCAGGTCCCGGGAGCAAATCCTGATGGGATTCATCTCCATTAATTAATTGATTGATTAATTAATTAATTAATCTTTTCCAGCTCGTCGCCTTCCGGAGTGTTTGAGAAGGAATACGACATCTACCGGGATTACAGCGCCGAGGGACAACTCCTCCACTACAGGTAGCCGGAATTCCTGGGGTTTCTGGAATTTTGGGATGGGGATTGGGATCGGGCGTGGGGACAGCGGGGCAGTGAACGGCACCGGTGCTTTATTCCCGCTCTTCCCGTCCTTCTCCTCATCCCTGCCCTTTGTGCGTTGCCTTCAGGTCCTTGTGGAACTCCAAAAGTCCTCAAGGAACCCCAAAAGTTCTCAAGGAACCTCCAAAATCCTCACTGAACCCCAAAAGTCCTTCTTGAACGCCCCAAATCTTTGTTAGACCCCTCCAAGTCCTCCTTGAATCCCCCAAGTCCTCATTGAACCCCAAAAGTCCCCATTGAACCCCAAAAATCCTCACTGAACCCCAAAAATCCTCATTGAACCCCAAAAGTCCCCATTGAACCCCAAAAGTCCTCACTGAACCCCAAAAATCCTCATTGAACCCCAAAAGTCCCCACTGAACCCCAACAGGTCCTCATCAAACCCCAAAAATCCAAGCCGAGGTCAAGACCGGGTTTTGGGGATTTATGGAGTCGCTCCCTGCCCGGTTGCTCCGGGTTTCAATAAACCCCGAATTCCCGGATTTTTTTCTGGATTTGGGGATGAGTGGAGGCACCTCCAGCTCTTCCAGGCTCTTCCATCCCAACTTTGCCCGGAAATTCCGGGAAGCGTCGGAATTAATCGCCGCTTAAGGAAGGGAGGGAAAAATTCCAAGTTTTCCAGGATCCCGTGAAAACCCACGGAGCTGCCCTGCCCCCGGCCGTCACTAATTAGCAGCCGAGGAGTTAATTAGTAGCTTTGCCTAATTAGCTGTCAACTGAGGTTCGTCCTTCTGGAAGAACAAGCTCAGTGGGGTGGGGTTTTGGTTTAACCCCGCGAGCGCCATGACCCGGAGTCGGAGCTCGTGGTGGATTAATGGGATTAATTATAAGGGATTAATTATAATGGGATTAATGATAATCAGAATGATCATGGAATGGGTTGGGTGGGACCTCGAAGATCTTCCAGTCCCACCCAAACCATTCCATGGGCAGGGAGACCTTCCGGTATCCCAGGTTGCTCCAAGCCTTGTCCAGCCTGGCCTTGGATACTTCCAAGGATGCTCCAGGAGCTTTGGACAGGGATTGGGGAATCTCTGGTGGTCCCAACATGGAGCAGGATGGAACCCAACCAGAGCTTCAAAGATCCATCACGGAGTGGGATGAGGCCTCAAAAGCTTCCACTGGAGCTGCCCAAGCTCCCTCAGGTCCATCCTCTTCCATTCGTGGAACGGTCGTGGAGGTTCCAGGATCAGCTGGAAAATCGGGTCTGCAACCCAAAAGCCTCCCTAGGTCTTCCCAACTTTCTTCTCCTCGAGTCTGGCGTTAATTCCAGAGGTTTTCCAGAGGGACACAGGGTGGAGTCCCACAACTCATCCGTGGTTCTCTGGTGGATGGCAAAGCTCGGTGAGATCCAAGTCGTGGTTTCCTCCATCCCCTCTGGGTGGGGAAGAAGAAGCCGGAGACCTCCCAGGTGTTGGGACAAAGTGTGGGATCAAAGTGGATCATGAGGAGAAGCTGGATCTTGGTGGAAAAACCCCATGGGATTCAGCTGGGAGATCCATGGACCATCACCACCATCCATCCATGGAATCATCACCACCATCCATGGAATCATCACCCTCCATCCATCCATGGAATCATCACCACCATCCATGGAATCATCACCCTCCATCCATCCATGGAATCATCACCCTCCATCCATCCATGGAATCATCACCACCATCCATGGAATCATCACCCTCCATCCATCCATGGAATCATCACCACCATCCATGGAATCATCACCACCATCCATCCATGGAATCATCACCACCATCCATGGAATCATCACCACCATCCATCCATGGAATCATCACCACCATCCATGGAATCACCACCATCCATCCATGGAATCATCACCATCCATCCATGGAATCATCACCATCCATCCATGGAATCACCACCATCCATCCATGGAATCATCACCATCCATCCATGGAATCATCACCATCCATCCATCCATGGAATCATCACCATCCATCCATGGAATCATCACCCTCCATCCATCCATGGAATCATCACCACCATCCATCCATGGAATCATCACCACCATCCATGGAATCATCACCACCATCCATCCATGGAATCATCACCACCATCCATGGAATCACCACCATCCATCCATGGAATCATCACCATCCATCCATGGAATCATCACCATCCATCCATGGAATCACCACCATCCATCCATGGAATCATCACCATCCATCCATGGAATCATCACCATCCATCCATCCATGGAATCATCACCATCCATCCATCCATGGAATCTTCACCACCTCCAGGAGCAGCTCTGGGGTTCAGCTCCCTGGATCTCCCCAGGAGCCGCAGGAACATCCTCGGGAGCAGGGAAGGATTTTTCCGCTTCCTCAGAGCTCCCGGCCGATGATTCCTCCAGGAAATTTTTCCAATCTAATGAAGGTTTGTGGGAGTCATGAAGAGGATGACGTCATGAAGCCCTGGAATCCCAAATCCCATCATTCCTTAACCTTTTCCCTCTTCATTCCCTCTGGATTTGTGGAGCTGCTCCACGCCCTCGTTCCGTTGAGCTGAACTCTTCGCTGATCCAAAACCAATCTTCCCATCGGAATTCCACTTTTTTGAGGAATAATCCCAAATTTCTCTCTTCATCCCGTTGGCCAATCAATGGATGGAAGGTCCAAGGCTGCTCAAAGTGGATTTTAGACCAAAAACCTTCAACATCAAGGATTTTCTTCTCCCTTTCTCCTCCCGACAGCAGCGACGGCACCAAAGTTCTCCAAAGTCGTGGTGAATCCTTCATTCCAGGATTTTGGAGCTGGAGAAGCTTCCCTGATGTGCTCCAGGTCTTCGTAGAGAGCTGGGATGTCCAATCCATTCTCATTCCTCGATTTCTCCTGGACCTCCATACCCAAGGAAGAATGTCTTTGACCTTCTCGTGGTCAACAGGAATCAAAGAAATTGGGGAAATGAGGAAATTGCCAAAAATCCTGGCACCGCCTCCTGGAGCTCCACAGGACCTGGCGTGGAGGCACCTGAGGTGGTTTTGGAGGTGGGTCGGTGTCTCCTGGGATTTAGGAGGTGGTCGTGGTGGTGGAGCCACCTCTGTTTTCAGTGACAGCTGCGATTTGCCAAAAATCTGTGATTTTCCAGCCGAATTCACCTCTTGGCTCTTGCGGGAGTTTTTGGGTTCATCTCCAACCAGTTCAGCCTCCAAATCCTGGCCTGGCCACGTTCTGCCCTTCTCCATCTGTATTTGTTGTCCATGTCCACATGGATGCAGGGAATGGGTGGAATTCCACAGAAATCTGTGAATCCAGGCCCAAAATTCGGGAAGAGACTTGCAGGAACTTCGGAGAAGGAGGTGAAGGAGCCCCCACGGCGGATTTTGAGCCCAGCTCCAACCCAGAGTTCATAAATGTGACCATTCCTGATGTTTGGAGGTCAATCTCCTCCATTCCTGATGTTTGGAGGTCAATCTCCTCCATTCCTGATTTTTGGAGGTCAATCTCCTCCATTCCTGATTTTTGGAGGTCAATCTCCTCCATTCCTGATTTTTGGAGGTCAATCTCCTCCATTCCTGGTTTTTGAAGCTCAATCCATTCCCTGATTCCTTTGGAGGTGAGGGAGAGGAGCAGAAGCAGCACCGGTGATTCCCTGGGGAGCCGTGAGGTGAAAATCCCACTTTTTGGAAGGAAAGGGATGAAGGTCGATGGTCATCCTTGGGGGTCTCGCAGGGGTGGGACCTCCTGGGCTGGGTCTTTTGTCCAACCTGGACTTGGACGCTTCCAGGATGGAGCAGCCACAGCTTTTTCTGGGAATTCCATTCCAGCCCCTCCTCACCCTCACAGGGAACGCGAATTCCACTCGGAACGGGCAAGAAGCTAAAAATTGACCATTTTTGGAACTCGTTGTGGCGCTCCCGGGAGCCGGATTCACCATTGATCGGCTATTTCGGGAAATGTCACTTCTGGTGACAATCCCAGCTGAGTCCTCATGGTGACAAAAGCTCTTCTGTTCTCCTTCCCCATCGTCCCCTCCTCCCTCTCCAATCTGGAAAGTTTTCCTCTTGTTTTCGGTGACATTTGGATTTCGGGGGTGAGGGGGAAAGGCTATTTTTGGGAATTGCTTTAATTGGGATGAGCAATTAAAGCTCCCGGGAATTTGGCGTCCTCAGTGCCCGGCTGGGTTTTGTTGGTCTTGTGCTTCCTCCTGGTGGGTTCCTGGTGGGATCGATCCCGGAGAAGCTCCGGCCATCACGGATATCCCAAACCAAGAGGACAAAGTGGGAGGTGACCACCCCAGGCTGACCTTCAGCAAGGTCATCTTGACCTTCAGCCGAGTGACCCAGCAGGAACCGGCACCTGAGGTCGTTCTGGTGTTTCCTCATCATCCTCATCCCATAAAATCCTTTGGGTTTGGATTTGTGATCTCCAACGTCCCGACCTGCCCATCCCACCACGCGACGTCCGAACAGCCACCGGAAAACGCCAAAAATTCGTCCTCCCGGCTCTGCTTCTCCTAAAAAACGTGGGAATGGGATGGGTCATTATCTCCTTCTGGTCTTGATGAACTTCTGCTGGTGTTAATTAGAGCCGATGCCACCGGAGCAGCAGAACATCCGAGACGTTTCATGGAGAGATTCGGTGGTGAGGACTCGGAGTTCAAAGTAATCCCGGAGCGCCATCCGGAGGTGGGGATTGGACAATCCCGGAGGGTTTTGGGAAAACAATCGGAATTTTTTTGTTTTTTAGATGATGTTTTGACGGGGGATATTTTATACATTTATCTTTTTTTATTATTTTTATTTTTTGTTTTCCTTTATTTTCCTTATTTTTATTTTTTATATTTTTTATATTTTTTTTTAATTTTTATTTTTATTTTTATTTCTATTTTCCTTTTTTTTCTTATTTTTATTTTTTTATATTTTTATTTTTATTTTTATTTTTTCTTTTCCTTCTTTTCCTTATTTTTATTTTTGATATATTTTTATATTTTTTTATAATTTTATTTTTATTTTTTCTTTTCCTTTTTTTTCTTATTTTTATTTTTATTTTTTCTATTTTTTTCTATTTTTTTTATTTTTTTTTATATTTTATTTCTATTTTTTGTTTTCCTTTTTTTCCTTTTTTTATTTTTTATTTTTTTATAATTTGATTTTTATTTTTATTTTATTTTCCTTTTTTCCCTTATTTTATTTTTATTTTTCTATTTTTTATATTTTATTTTTATTTTTATTTTTTGTTTCCTTTTTTTCCTTATTTTTTTAATATTTTTTTATTTTTATTTTCTTTCCCTTTTTTTCTTATTTTTATTTTTATTTTTTATATTTTTTATTTTTTTTATTTTTCTTTTTTGTTTTTCTTTTTTTCCT
Organism: Eopsaltria australis; assembly: GCA_034509425.1. NCBI lineage: Eukaryota > Metazoa > Chordata > Aves > Passeriformes > Petroicidae > Eopsaltria > Eopsaltria australis. Next base: position 90,741 of record JAVTVJ010001289.1, on the reverse strand, counting down.
TTTTTTTTTTTTTTTTTTATTTTTATTTTTATTTTATCTTTTGTTTTCCTTCTTCCTTATTTTTATTTTTATATTTTTTAATATTTTTTATTTTTATTTTTATTTTTTTGTTTCCTCTTTTTCCTTATTTTATATTTTATTTTTATTTTTATTTTTGTTTTCCTTTTTTTCCTTATTTTAATTTTTTTTTTTTTATATTTTTAATTTTTTTCCTTTTTCCCTTATTTTTATTTTTATTTTTCTATTTTTTTATATTTCTATTTTTATTTTTAGTCTTCCTTTTTTTTCTTATTTTTATTTTTTCTATTTCTATTTCTATTTTTATTTTATTTTCCTTTTTTTTCTTATTTTTATTTTTATTTTTTCCATATTTTTATCTTTTTATTTTTATTCTTTCAATACATTCTATTTTATATCCGGGAATCTCTTCCTCGGAGAACGGAATTGCGAGGATCTTCACGAGATCTTGGACATCGATCCAAACCAAGCTTTCACCTTGGCCTCCAACATTCCCATCATTCCAAAATTCCCTAAAAAAAGACCAGAGCAGATTTTCCGGATTTTCCGGATTTTCCAGATTTTCCCCTTCCTGGATATCCCACAGATCGCGTCGTATCCATCAAATCATCTTCCCAAATATCCATTTTATCGCCCAAATTCCGCCGATTTCGCCTCGCTCGTCCCGGTTTTTTTTTTTAGGAATCAGCTTCAACCAATTAAAACTTCCTTAAAAAATTAATTCCAAGGAGGAAGTGACGCTTCCAGGCTCCTAAAAATGGGAAAAGGGTTTGGAAGTGCAGAAGAAGGAACCCCAAATCCCACCAAAAAATGAGAAACAAGGGCTTGAGCAGGAATTTAAAATTCCAGGCACGGCCTAAACCCTGGGATATTGATTCCATAGAATTCCATGTGAATTCCATAGAATTCCATAAAATCCCATGCGTATTTTTTCGGGAACGGCGCCACTCGCAGACAAAGAGCGGCCAAGCCTTAAGGATGGAGGATTTTAGGATTTCATCCCGTTTTCCTCTTTAATTTAAATTATAAATCAGCATAAAATCTAAATTTTTCCATGATTATTGAGGCTGGATTCTTGTCCTAAGGATTTATTCCCAGCTGGAAAATTCCGGATGGATCACGGACGTCTTCACCCTTCCCTACGTTTTTTCACGGAGATTTTCGGGCACCTTGCCAGGCACAGCGAGGGTTTTTTCATCCCCGACCCCGGAATTCCCAGCGGGAAGCGCTCGGAGCAGGCTGGGAGGGAGGGCGGGGGTGGGCGGGGGCTGAGCTGCTTCCCTCATTCCCATCCCGGTTTAAATCCTGGAAAAACGGGAATTCTTAAGCTCAGGTGGAAGGAGGAGGAGGAGGGAGAAGATGCTCCCAAATCCCGGGGGAGGAAGGTGAGGATTTTGGGATTTGGGATGGGTGGGGGGGTGTCCGGGGATAATTTGATTTTCCCGGCAAATCCATCGGAAAACAATACTGCAATTATTCAAATCAGGGATTTTTCCGCCTTTTTGGAAGGGGAAAATCCACTTAATCCCGGTTTTAAATTCTAATCTTCACCTGGAAAATGAAGGAAATCTTGGGAAAAAAGGTTTTGGGAATATTCTTATTTTTAAACCTCCTGGTTCCATCCAAAACCAAAGAATTTTGGTTTAAAATAACAAAATATTCTTTTAAATTAATTCCCCTTAAAGGGATTTATTCCCTTTTTTTTCCCACCTGGATGGAGGGAAAAAAGCATCGGGAATGTAAAACCCCATAATTTTGGGGTTTTTTCTGGGATTTTAAGGTGTTTTGAGCTGAGGGCGGTCACAGTTCCGCAAATTTCCGAAGAAATTGGGTTTTTCTGAGAGATTTAAAGATTTAAAGGGATTTGGGAAGCGATTTCTTAATGGAAAATTACGGAACCGCTGAAAACAGCAGGGAGAACCCGGTGCCAAGCCAGGAATAACCGGAATACTCGGAATTCCTGCGCCAGCATCCCCGGGATTTCTCGCAGCGATTTAAGCACAAAAAGGGCCTTTTTGGGATTTCTTTCACGGGGCAAAAAATTCCATTTATTCCACAGCTTTTTTGGGGGTTTTGAACCATAATCCACGGAGCTTTCAGGAATATTGTTATTTCATATCGGAATCGGTTTGTCGGAAGCGCCGCGGCTCCGACCGGGGGATTTTTTTATTCGGATAAAAATCTTAATTCCAGCTGCAAAGCTGGGAATTAATCCGGGTTTCACCTGGTTTTGAGTGGAAACACCTGGATTTAGGAGGGATTTGGGTTCCGGGTGGGGGTGGGGGAAAAGCGGGAAGAGTGGATTTTCTGGGAATCCTCTCCGGCTCTTCTGTTGTCTTTTCCTCCCAATTTTTGGGATCTCTGTTTGGAAATCGTGAGGATTAAAGACCTCCAGGTCTTCCAGAAAAAATTGGGAGCGATCCGAGATCTTTGCGCGTGGTTTGAGGAGGAAAATCAGGTTTTTCAGGAGCGGAGCGAGGTCGGAAGGGGCTCGGAGCAACCTGGGATAGGGGAAGGTGCCCCTGTGGAATTCCATGCTCTTGAAGGTCCCTTCCGACCCAAACCATTCCATGAATCCACAATTTTGGGGTGGTGGATGGAACTCTGAGGGTCTGGAATGGTTGCACGAGGGGTTGAGATCCATCAAACCAGGGGTGGAGGAACCCAAGCTCATCCAGCAGGAGGTTGGCAGGAGGCTCAAGTCCTCCAAAGGCGCTTCCAAAGGTGGAAGAGGATGGAATGAATCGTTCCCCAATCCCTTGGAAGTCGTGGAGAAACAAGGAGATTGTGGAGCCTCCCGCAGGGAATTCTTTGTGGCTTTTTATGGGAATTTTTGTGGCTTTTTATGGGAATTTTTCCCTCAAAACTCCGCGACTGAACCCCCTCCGCCTTTTCCCGGAGGACGGAAGGGACAAAAGGCCGGGAATAAATCGGAATCGGAGAGGGATGAACCAGGAGAGCAGACGGCGCCTCCGGCATCTTCTGTTCCAGCGTAGGATCGGGGACAGGATGTGACTTCTCCGAGCCTCGGGAACAGCCAATTCCCGCTGGGATCCCTCCTGTGAGCCGGGCAGCTCCGTGAATTCCATCTTTGCTCTTTCTCCTGAGCGTCCTGAGGACTTGGAACGGGGAGAGAGCAGATGGAATTCCACTGTGCCAGAATTCCTCACGGGAGAATTTCTTCCCAATATCCAATCCCATGGGCAGGATTCTCCTGTCCCAGGTTGCTCCAAGCCTGGTCTTGGACACTTCCAGGGATGGGGCAGCCACGGATTCTTTGGGAATTCCATTTCAGCCCCTCACAGCCAGGAATTCCTTCCCCAAATCCCATCCAACCCTGGCCTCTGGAAGTGGGAAACCATTCCCAGTGTCCTTCCACTCCATCCCTTGTCCAATATCCAATCCCATGGGTAGGGACACTTTCCACCATCCCCGGTTGCTCCAAGCCTGGTCTTGGACACTTCCAAGGATGGGGCAGCCTCAGTTTCTCTGGGAATTCCATTCCAGCCCCTCGCCACCCTCACAGCCAGGAATTCCTTCCCGATATCCCATCTTCTGCTGCCCTCTGGCAGTGGGAAGCCATTCCCAGTGTCCTGTCCCTCCATCCCTTCTCCAATATCCAATCCCACCCAATCCCTTCCATCTCTCCACTCTTGGGGTGCTCAGGAATGTCCATCCTCCCGTCTCCATGGTGGTTTGGGAATTTTGGGAATTCTGACCCCGTCCCATGACATTTCTCCCCCACAGGACCTCGTCCCTCCGATGGAACGCCGGCACCAAGGAGCGGATGCTGATCAAGGTGACCGACCGGGAGCCCAGCTTCCTCCTCCACCAAGGCAATGGCTACGCCCCGGAAAACCAACCGGGCTCCCGCTCCCGCCGGCCCTCGGGCGGCCAACAATCGCCCAACCTCCAAACCTTCTCCTCGGACGCCGACGGCTCCGTCTTCTTCCCGGAGAGGAAGCAGTCGCCGTTCCTGAAGAGGGCCGAGCACGTGGGCAGCTGCTCACCGCTGCTGGGCCGCGGCGACTCCTTCTGCTCGCCTCTGCAGGGCCAGCACCGCAAACATTCCAGCGAGTCCTCGCAGCCGTCGTCGCCGCGCTACGCCTACGAGCCGCCGCTCTACGAGGAGCCGCCCATGGAGTACCAGGCACCCATCTACGACGAGCCGCCCGTGGACATGCAGTACGAGGCCAGCGGCAGCTACAAGGCCGGCTCGCCGCAGAAATCGCCCATCCGGAAGCCGCACCCGTTCCTGCAGTCGCCCAAGCAAGGCTCCAACTCGCCCTACCAGCAGCTGGTGCTCACCAAGCAGAAGTGCCCCGACCGCTTCATGAGCCTGGAGTACAGCCCGGCCGGCAAGGAGTACGTGCGGCAGTTGGTCTACGTGGAGCAGTCGGGCTCCAGCCCCAAGATGAAGACGGGCTTGAGGCACAAATATTCCCCCAACCCCATCGGCGGCTCCTACTCGCTGCAGCACAGCCCCTGCCTGGTGCGGGACCAGCGCCTGGACGTCAAATCCGGCGACTACAGCAGCATGGAGGGACCCGACTTCTGCGGTGGCCCCACGGCGGCCCAGGTGGCCCAGGCCGAGGACTCCATGTCGTGGTCCAGCCAGCAGGACACCTTGTCCTCCACCGGTTACTCGCCGTCCACTAGGAAGAGGAAAAGCCGGAAGCCTTCAGTGGCCCATGAGGTGGCCAACGCCTCGTCCACGGACGGCTCGGGGGAGCGGGAGGTGTTGGGCGAGCTGGGTGAGGAGCGAGCCACGCCGGGAGCCAACCGGTCGCCAATGAACCGGACGGAGAGCAAGGCGGCCGAGGCGGAGGCGGCGCGGGGCTTCCCGGAGCCGTTCCTGGCGCAGGCGCGGTTGGCGTGGGAGGCGCAGCAGGCCCACTACCACATGAAGCAGCGGAGCAGCTGGGACTCCCAAAAGGACGGTTCCGGCTACGAGAGCGACGGCGCGTTGCCGCTGCCCATGCCGGGCCCGGTGGTGCGAGCCTTCAGCGAGGACGAGGCGTTGGCGCAGCAGGAGAACAAGCACTGGAAGAGGAACACCTTCGAGATGCTGGGCTTCCCCCAGATCCTGCTGGAGAAGAGCGTCTCGGTGCAGACCAACCTGGCGTCGCCCGAGCCCTACCTGCATCCATCTCAGGTAACGTCCTCGGGAGTTGTCTTGGGTTGGAGGGTCTTCACCACATGGCCAATATTGGCTAAAGCTCCTTCTCAACCTCCAGGGTAGGTGGTCCCTCAAAGATGTTGGTCCTTGACAAGGTGGTCCCTCAAAGTTGGTCCTTGACAAGGTGGTTCCTCAAAGAAGTTGGTCCTTAGAAAGGTGGTCCCTCAAAACCTTGGGATGAAAGAGCCACCCCTTTTCCAGGATTTGCTTCCCAGGCTTGTGGGCCACCTGTTCCCTCCCTGAAGATCCCTCTTGCCCCGAAGTCCCATTCCAGAGGAGCTCCTGCGGCTCTGACCTGGAAGTGCTGGATTTTTGGATGTCTTCCATCAACTTTTGGGTATCTTCCACCCATCCATCCCTTCCTCTCCAGGGAAAGGCTGGGAAAGACTATCAGGGCTTCCAAAAAACGGGTGGTGATGCCACATGTGAAAATAAATCCCACCTGGAAAAGTTCCTGGAAGGTGGAACTTGGTGTCAGCCAGAAGATGACCCTGGCCATGGACTTGGGAAAGAGCAAATCTGGAAAACGCCTTTTTTGCCCATGGAAATGTGGAAGGAAACCGGTGGAGCAACCTGGGATCATGGAAGGTGTCCCTGGCCATCGGAACGGGACCATCTTGAAGGTCCCCTCCAACCCAAACCCTTCCATGGTCATGGCTGTGGTTGTCACCAGTGGAGTGTCCCCACATTGAGGTGCCCCATCCAGGTGGCTCCAGGACCTTCTCTCTTGAGGATTCCCGAATTCCTGAGGTGACACGATGGTCACCCCGTGGGACAGGCAGGAGGTCACGGCCGTTTGTCATTGACACCCGACGGTTTGACCCCTTCTTGGTCCTTGGCAAGGTGGTCCCTCAAAGACATTGGTCCTTAACAAGATGGTCCTTCAAAGATGTTGGTCCTTTGTAGACCAGGGCATCCCCCAAGCTCATTTAGGTGCTAATTAGAGCTAATTAGGGCTGAATTTCCTGTTTTCGCTTCCGGTGTCACTCCCTGGCCTGACCATGCTCTCCTTGGCTGGAGAAAGTTGATGTCCTCAACCAATATGATCCTTCCCTTCTCCATGGGTGTTCTTGGTGGCCAACATGGCTCTGGTCCAACCCATGGACCCGTTTTTGGAAGAGCCCCGTCCCCACCAACTGCCACACCCTCGAGCAGCTCCTGCATCTCCTTCCAGCCAGGAAGCCCCATGGACCTTCAGCTGACCAGGCTGGAGGACACCTTTGGGGTGGTGTGGCCTCCACAGGGCTGGGTCCCTCCAGGGGTGAAGCTCCCCTGTCCCTATCCCATGTCCTTGTGACGCCATTGTCACCTGTCATTGTCACCTGCCATCATCACTGCTGTCAAGGTGGGACAGGAGGGATGTCGGTGGAAAGATCTTGACGTTGGAACAGGAGAAGTTGTTGAGGACACAAACTTGGCTCGTTTGAAGAAGCAGAAGCTGTGGTGGCTCTTTGGGTGACTTCCTTGTCCCCTCCTGGATTTTCCACCTCCTGGCTCTCTCCACCTTCTGCTTTTCTTCTGTTCCTCAACCCTGAGTTTGTGGCAGCACTGGAGTCACCTTGCCCATGGACCTTGCTCAGGACCACCAACATTGCTCCTTCACAGGAGGTGGGGACAGCAGTGTCACCTCTGGATGGTGTGGCATGTCCTTCCCTGCCATGGGTCACGTCCTCAGGGCCACCAAACCAGGTGGGTTGCAGAAGAGATGATGAAGCCACCTTGGCTGGCTGCAGGACCATGGAACTGTCCATCCTAATTGTCCCTTGTTGTCATCCTCCATGGGTCACCATGGAGTTGGGTGGGGTGTCCCTCCGCCTCCTGTGGTGACATCCACGAGCTCTGCTGGTCCCAAGTTGCTCGTGGCTTGGAGGAGCCACCAACCTCCTCCTGTGGCCGCTGGAGAAGCACCTTGGAAGGTGATTTTGGGCAGAGGAGTTTCCTGGGGGGCTGTTAAAGGTAGGGGTGTCCCCAATGTCCCCAAAGCCACCTGCCCTTGGTTGTCACCAACTTCTTCTGTCCATGACTCCACTGACCAAGTGTGAAGAAAGCCCAGCTGTCACTTGTCCCCACCGGTCCCCTCTCTCCCGGTGCCAGTCGGTGTCACAGCCCCACTCGGCTGCCGGCACCGGGCTGGCTCCACTTGGCCATGGTGGGATTGAGGAGAAGCTCCTTGGAGAGGATGAGGTTCATGAGGGGACCTCGGAATGCTGCAACCATTGGTTGGTTGGTTGATTGATTTGTTGGTTGATTGATTGGTTCATTGGTTGGTTGATTGATTTGTTGATTGATTGGTTTGTTGGGTCATTGATTGGTCAGTTCAGTGGTTCATGGTTGGTTGATTGATTGGTTTGTTGATTCATTGGTTTGTTGATTCATTGGTTTGCTGGCTGGTCAGTCGGTTCATTGGTTGGTTGATTGATTGATCTGTTGATTGATTTCTTGGATCAATTCATTAGTTGGTTGGGCTGTTGGTTTCTCCACTGGTCAGTTGATTGATTGATTGGTTTGTTGGCTGATTTATTGGTTGGACAATTGGTTGGTTGATTGATTGGTTTACTGGCTGGTTGCTTCATTGATTGGTTTGTTGATTGATCGGTTGGTTGGTTCGTTGGTTCATTGATTGGTTCGTTGATCAGTTGGTTGGTTTATTGATTGATCAGTTGGTTGGTTTATTGATTGCTCAGTTGGTTGGTTTGTTGATTGATCAGTTGGTTGGTTGGTTCATTGGTTTATTGGTTGGTCAGTCACTTTTTTGATCTGCTGGCTTCTTGGTTGGTTGATTGATTGATTGATTGATTGATTGGTTTGATGGTTGGTTCGTTGGTTGATTGCTTGGTTAATTGATCTGTTTGTTGATTGTTTGCTCAGTTTACTGGCTGGTTGTTTCATTGATTGATTTGTTGGTTGATTGGCTTGTTGATTGATCCATTTATTGGTTGGTTGGTTGGTTCACTGATTGATCAGTTGGTTGGTTCATTGGTTTACTGGCTGGTTGGCCATTTTTTTGATCTGTTGATTGACTGATTGATTGATTGATTGATTGATAAATTGATTACCCCGCAGTCCGAGGACCTGGGCGCTTGCACGCAGTTCGAGGGCAGCCGGCAGATGTGGAACATGATGGTTGGCTGATTGGTCGATTGATTGATCAATCGGTTGGTTGGTTGGTTGGTTCATAGATCAGTTGGTTGGTTGGTTCATTGATCAGTTCGTTGGTGGGCCATTTTTTTGATCTGTTCATTGATTGATCAATTGATTGATTACCCCACAGTCCGAAGACTTTGGTGCCTGCACACCATTCGAGGGTGGAGAGCAGACATGGACCATGATGGTTGGCTGATTGGTTGATTGATTGATTGATTGATTGATATATTGATCGATTGATTGGGTTTTTGTTTGGTTTGTTGTTTGGTGGCTTGGTTGATTGATTGGTTTACTGGCTGGTTGTTTCTTTGATCGATTTGTTGGTTGGTTGGTTCATTGGTTTACTGGTTGGTTGTATGGCCATTTTTTGGATCTACTGATTGATTGATTGATCTATTGATTACCCCGCAGTCCAAGGACCTGGGCACGTGCGCGCAGTTCGAGGGCGGCCGGCAGACATGGAACATGATGGTTGGTTGGTTGATCAGTTAGTTGGTTCGCCATTGTTTTGACCTGCTGATTGATCGATTGATTGATTGATCAATTGATCTATTGATTACCCCACAGTCTGAGGACCTGGGCATGTATGCGCAGTTTGAGGGCGGCTGACAGACTTGGAACATGATGGTTGGTTGGTTGATCAGTTGGTTGGTTCGCCATTTTTTTGACCTGATTGATTGATTGATCGATCGATTGATCTATTGATTGCCCTGCAGTCTGTGGACCTGGGCGCGTGCACGCAGTTCGAGGGCGGCAGGCAGATGCTTGGTTGGTTGATCAGTTGGTTGGTTGGTTGGTTGATCAGTTAGTTGCTTCGCCATTTTTTTGACCTGATTGATTGACTGATTGATTGATCTATTGATTACCCCGCAGTCCGAGGACCTGGGCGCATGCGCACAGTTCAAGGGCAGCCGGCAGACATGGAACATGATGGTTGGTTGGTTGGTTGATCAGTTGGCTGGTTCACCATTTTTTTGACCTGATTGATTGATTGATCGATTGATCTATTGATTACCCCGCAGTCCGAGGACCTGGGAGCATGCATGCAGTTTGAGGGCGGCCGACAGACATGGAACATGATGGTTGGTTGGTTGATCAGTTGGTTGATCAGTTGGTTGGTTTGCCATTTTTTTGATCTGCTGATTGGTTGATTGATTGATTGATTGATCGATCGATTTATCTATTGATTACCCCGCAGTCCGAGGACCTGGGCGCCTGCGCGCAGTTCGAGGGCAGCCGGCAGACGCGGAACATGATGCCGAGCGCCAGCTGCGTCTTCCCCACCTTCAACCTGCGCAAGCCGTCCTCGGAGACGGACATTGAGAACTGGGCCTCCAAGCACTTCAACAAGCACACCCAGGGCCTCTTCCGCCGCAAGGTCTCCATCGCCAACATGCTGGCCTGGAGCAGCGAGTCCATCAAGAAGCCCATGATCATGACCAACGACCGCAACGTCAAGAAGGAGGCGTGCGAGATCTTCAAGCTCATCCAGATGTACATGGGCGACCGGCGGGCCAAGACGGACCAGCTCAACGTGGCCCTGGAGATCGCCACCAAAGGTTGGAGCATGCAAGGGTTGCGCGATGAGCTCTACATCCAGCTGTGCCGGCAGACCACTGAGAACTTCCGATACGAGAGCCTGGCGCGCGGCTGGGAGCTCATGGCCATCTGCTTGGCCTTCTTCCCACCCACTCCCAAATTCCATTCCTACCTTGAAGGATACATCTACCGGCACATGGATCCGGTGAACGACACCAAAGGTAAGTGAGGAACCGCGGCCCGGTGGCTTCTGTGGTTGTCCCCCGATCTCTGGAGGTGCTGCAGGCAAGGTTGGATGGGGTTTGGAGCGAGCTGGGATGGTGGAAGGTGGTCCTGGATGGTCTTCGTGGTCCTGTCCAACGCGAAGCATTCCATGATTCCATTTTGATTTGGTTCCTTTGCTCTTGGTTGAGTCTCCTCGTGGAAAGGTGGAACTTCTCCCGTATCCTGAAGTTCCTTCCAACCCAACTTTCAGAGGTTCCTTCCAACCCAAAGCATTCCATGGTTCCATCTTGATTTGGTTCCTTTCTTCTCGGTGGAATCTCCTCGCGGAAAGGTGGGTGAGGAACTCATCCAAAACCTCTCCTGGAGGTGCTTGTGGGGGCTTTCCCGCCCTTCCCCTTCCCAGAAATCCAAGGGGAAATCCAATGGGAAGTGAGCTTCGGCACTTTGGTGGGACTGGCATCACCTCCACTCCTGGAACTTCTCCCATCTCCTGAAGTTCCTTCCAACCCAACCTTCAGAGGTTCCTCCCAACCCAAACCATTCCATGGTTCCATGGTTTCACCACCAGTCCCACTTCCAGGTGTTTCTTCTGTAGTAGCTTTGGATCCCAAACAAAACCTCCATGTTGGGATGGGATCCAGAAAATTCCCATCTCCCGAGGTTCTTGGAGAAGGAGACAGAAATTTGGGCCATCTGACCCCAAAAAGGTGGGAATTTTAGGAGGTCCTCTCCAGTCCTTCACCACCGGTGCTGACCGGGACGTCCCCATGGGTTGATGCCACCTCCCAGTGGGTCATGGATGAGGTGGGATTGGGGATTCAGGAGGATTTGGGGATTTGCATCCCAAATTTCTCCGGGGGGTTCCCAGGTGCCCTGTGGGACACCAGCAGGGACATCATGGGGACAACGGTGGCACAGTGAGGAGATGATCCCACCCCAGGTGGCCACAGAAGATGGAGATGACGCTGCGTGCCGGAGCGTTCCCGATGGGAATTCTCAGGAACGTTGGGATGGGTTGGTCCCACCAGAGGTGTCCTGGGGACACCAGCAGGGACATCAGGGGGACAATGGGGACACAAGGAGATGATCCCACCCCAGCGTCCACGGAAGGTGGAGATGACCCCAGGTGACCACGGAACGTCCCCGATGGGAATTCCCGGGAATGTTGGCCCCACCAGAAGTGTCCAGCTCAACTCCTGGTGGATACCACCAGGGACATTGAGAGGACAGCGGTGGCACAGTGAGGAGATGATCCCACCCCAGGTGACCACAGAAGGTGGAGATGACCCCACATGACCACAGAGCATTCCCAATGGGAATTCCCGGGGATATCGGGATGGGTCGGGTTGGTCCCACCAGAGGTGGAGACATCAGTGGGACAATGGGGACACGAGGAGATGATCCCAGCCCAGGTGACCATGGAAGGTGGAGATGACCACACATGACCACAGAGCATTCCCAATGGGAATTCCCAGGGATGTTGGGATGGGATGGGTTGGTCCCACCAGAAGTGTCCTGGGGACATGAGCAGGGACATCAAGGGGACAATGGGGACACAAGGAGATGATCCCACCCCAGGTGACCACGGAAGGTGGAGATGACCCCAGGTGACAACGGAAGTTCCTGACAGGAATTCCCAGGAATGTCGGTCCTACCAGAGGTGTCCAACTCATTTCCTGCCGGATTTGGCTCCGCCCCCCCAACCTCCCCAGCCAATCAGAGCCGTTCCCCGATTCCATCCTCGTTTCGAGTTCCGTGTTTTTCCCGGGAGTTTCGTTGTCTTTGTGTTGGCCCCGATTGGTTTCGTTGTTTCGTTGATTCGTTTGAATTTGCATTTTCGGCTCCATCTCATTTGGTTAAATTTGCATTTTCATTGTGGTTTTAATTGGGCTTTCATTTCCATTTTATTTTATTTTATTTTATTTTATCTTATTTTTAATTTCAATTTTATTTCCATTTTCTTTTATTTTTATGTTATTAAATCTGAAGTTTTTATTTTATTTTATTTCCATTTTTAGGATTTTATTTTTTATTTTATTCAATGTTCTTTTCATTTCCATTTTTATTTGAACTTAATTCCAATTTTAATTTGAGTTTCAATTTTTTTCTGAATTTATTTGCAATTATTTTCACTTGAATCTTCATTTGATTTCAATTTTTAATTTCCTTTCAATTTTTATTTTGATTTCAATTCCCATTTCATTTCAAGCTTTAATCTCAGTTTTCATTTCATTTCAGTATTTAAACTTTAATTTTATTTCCATTTTTGTTTCAATTTTATTTGAATTTCGATTTCCATTTAATTTCAAATTTTAATTTTAATTTTAATTTTAATTTTTTTAAGTTCAGCTTTCATTTTGAATTTTAATTTTATTTTTCCATTTTAATTTTCATTTCCATTTTCATTTCCTTTTAAATTTTTGATTTCAATTTTTAATTTTAATTTCTCAATTTTAAAATATTAATTTCAATTTCATTTTCTACCTATTTCAATTCAATTTCAATTTCTTTTTCCAATTTAATTTTAATTTTTATATTTCAATTTCTTTCTGATTTAATTTTAATTTCAACTTCTTCTTCAATTTGCACTTTTTTTCCTTTTTATTCCAATTTTTAGTTTTAATTATAATTTTTTTTCTTTTTTATTTCAATTTAATTTTATTTTTAAATTCCAATTTAAATTTCCTTCTTAATTTTAAATCTATTTTTAATTTTAATTTATTTTTAATTTCAATTTCTTTTTTAATTTAATTACTTTTTAAATTTCCATTTAATTTCTATTTCAATTTTTCAATTTCATTTCAATTTCACTTTTAATCCCATTTAATTTCAACTTCAATTTCTTTTTAATTTCACTTTTAATCCCATTTAATTTCAATTTCATTTTCGATTTCAATTTCTTTTTAATTTCATTTCAATTTCACTTTTAATCCCATTTAATTTCAACTTGAATTTTAATTTCATTTTCAATTTCAATTTAATTTCAATTTCACTTTTCATTTCAATTTCATTTTAATTCCTTTTCATTTCAATTTTAATTTCATTTTTTATTTCCATTTTTTTCCATTTCATTTCAATTTCACTTTTAATTCCATTTAATTTCAATTTCAATTATTTCATTTTCAATCTCATTTGATTTTCGATTTCATTTCAGTTTCACTTTTAATTCCATTTAATTTCAATTCCAACTTCATTTTCAATTTCAATTTCTTTTCAATTTCTTTTCAATTTCACTTTTAATCACATTTAATTTCAATTTCTTTTTAATTTCACTTTTAATTTAATTTAATTTCAATTTGAATTTTAATTTCATTTTTTATTTCAATTTTTTTTCAGTTTCATTTCAATTTCACTTCTAATCCCATTTAATTTCAATTCCAATTTCATTTTCAATCTCAGCTGATATTCGATTTAATTTCAATTTCACTTTTAATTCCATTTAATTTCAATTCCAATTTCATTTTCAATTTCAATTACTTTTCAATTTCACTTTTAATTCCATTTAATTTCAATTTCATTTTCAATTTTAATTTCTTTTCAGTTTCATTTCAATTTCATTTTAATCCCATTTAATTTCAACTTCAATTTCTTTTTAATTTCACTTTTAATCCCATTTAATTTCAACTTGAATTTTAATTTCATTTTAAATTTCAATTTCCTTTCAATTTCACTTTTCATTTCAATTTCATTTTAATCCCATTTAATTTCAATTTGAATTTTAATTTCATTTTCGATTTCAACTTATTTTCAATTTCATTTCAATTTCACTTTTAATTCCATTTAATTTCAATTTTCATTTTCATTTTCATTTCATTTTCGCTTTCAATTCCACTTTTAATCCCATTTAATTTCAACTTCAATTTCTTTTCAATTTCACTTTTAATCCCATTTAATTTCAATTTGAATTTTAATTTTCATTTCGTTTTCGCCTTCATTTCACTTCCACTTTTAATCCCATTTATGTTTTTCCCGTTTCCCTTCCGTCCCAATTCCGTCCCCGTCCCCGCCGCTCCCCCCCAGTGTCGCGGCACCTCCGGCACCTCCTGGACAGGACCAAACAGAAGAAACCCAAACTGCGCAAGAAACCCAAAGCCCAGAGCCACGAGACCCCGGGTAAAGCCCCAAACCCCCGGGAGACAGGCTGGGGAGGCATTGATTGATTAATTAATTAATTAATTGGGGGGATTAGTTGGGGTGAGAGAGAGCTGGTGTCATTTATATGAAATTATTAAGTAATTTAAATTGATACACTAATAAATTAAGTATTAGTGTTAGTGTTAGTATTAGTATTAGGATTAGTATATTTGTACATGGTTATTAGTAGTATTAATAAAAGTAGTAGTATTAGTGGTATTAATAATATTAGTGTTATTAGCGGCAGTAATAATAGTAATGAAAAATAGTGATAATAATGATAGTGACAGTAATAATTATAGTAAGAGTTATGGTAATAATAGTAATAGTAATAGCAATAATAATAAATAATAAATAATAAAAATAAATAATAATAATAAATAGTAATACATAATAAATAATAATAAACAACAATAAATAATAATAAATAATAATAATAGAAATAATAGTAAGAGTGATAGTAATAATATCAATAATAGTAAAAATTATAAATTCATTATTATTAGTAGCTTTATTGTATTATAATTCATAATTATAATTATTTCTATTTATACATATTTTTATACAATTACATTTATAGTTATAGTTAGAAGCATAATTAATTAATATTACATTTATCATTATAAATATATTATAATTATATTTATTAAACCCCAAACTGCGCAAGAAACCCAAAGCCCAGAGCCACGAGACCCCGGGTAAAGCCCCAAAGCCCCCAGAGACAGGCTGGGGAGGCATTGATTGATTAATTAATTAATTGGGGGGATTAGTTGGGGCGAGAGAGAGCTGGTGTCATTTATATGAAATTATAAAGTAATTTAAATTGATATATTAATAATTTAAGTATTAGTATTAGTATTTGTATATGGTTATTAGTAGTATTAGTGAAAGTAGTAGTATTAGTGGTATTAATAATAGTGTTATTAGTGCTAGTAATAGTAGTAATGACAAATAGTGATAATAATGATAGTGATAGTAATAATTATAGTAAGAGTTATGGTAATAATAGTAATAGTAATAGCAATAATAATAAATAATAAATAATAAATAATAAAAATAAATAAATAATAATACATAATAATACAATAATAAATAATAATAAACAAATAATAAATAATAATAAATAATAATAATAGAAATAATATAAGAGTGATAGTAATAATATCAATAATATAAAAATTATAAATTCATTATTATTAGTAGTAGCATTATTGTATTATTATTAATAATTATAATTATTTCTATTTAGACATATTTATATTATTAATGTATTATTTTTATTATTATGGGTAATTAATAATTGTGGTGAGAGAGAGTTGGTGTCATTTATATAAAATAATTTGAGTCTTAATATTTGTACTATTGTTAGTATTGGTATTAATAAAACTAATAATATTATTATTAATATTAATAATACAAATAATACTATTAATACATTAACGTTTATTAATACTATAATAATATTAATAATATTAATAATATTAATATTAAAATATAAGCAATAGTGATACATTGATAATAGTATTGTATTAGTAATAGTAATGGCATTAATAGTAATAATAATAAGAACAGTAAGTATATTAATAATAGAGCAGTAGCAATAATGTATTAGCATTTATTAGTATTGATACTATTAGTAGTATTAATAATATCAATTATATTGGTAATGGTAATATAATGGCAATAGTAATATATTAATAATGCTAATAATATCATAATACAATAATATTAGCGATAGAGAGGTATTAATAATAGTATTCTATTAGAAATAGTAATGGTAATAGTAGTAATAATGAATAAGAACAGGAGTAATAATAATAAAGTAGCAATAATAGCATTAGTATTGATACTATTAGTAGTATTAATCATCATATCAATAATATTAGTAATAGCAATATATTAGTAATAGCAATATATTCATAATGGCAATAAATTTAGCAATATTAATATATTAGTAATAATAAATAATAATAATTAGTAATATGAAATAAGGTAGTAATATTATTATAAGAGTAAGACTAATAGAAATAATAGTTAAAAAATTAAACTTTAATATTTTAATTTCATTGCCATCATTATCATTCCTACGCTTGTAATTATATATTTATAATTATATTTATACATTTATATCTGTGTTAATATTAGTATTAATATTAGTGTTGCATTAGCAGTAATATCGATATTAATATATAATTATCGAGTGTTATTGGGATGATAAATAGTGCTAATAGTTAGCAATAGTGATAATTAATGACTCGCAATAATAGTAATAATAACAATAGCAACAGTGAGAGTAATGGTAAAAATAATAAGAAGAATTATAACAATAATCACGGTAATAATAATAATAATAATAGTAATTATTATTATTATTATTATTATTATTATTATTATTATTATTATTATTATTATTTTGTCCGTTCATTATCTTTATTATCATCATTATTACATGTACAATTAATGTTGTGTTTAATAATTTTATTTACCAATACATCGATTTAACACTGATTAATCGAAGAAATTCATTGCAATTAATTTCATTCACTAGTATAACTAATATAAGAATTAATTAATATAATTAATTATTTAATATCATTTTTAATTAATAGAAGCAATTTAACTGAGAAAACCCCCTCAAATTTATTTATTTATTTATTTACTAGAACTAATTTTGTTTAATTAATGTCATTAATTTAATTAAGTAGAACTCCCTCGGAATCCACCCCGGGGTTTTCCCCCCGGAGCCGATCCCGGGTGGGAGCAGGAGGAGCTTCCAGGAGCTCCTGGTGGGGATGGACCTTCAAAGGTTGGGATGGGATCCCACCAGGACCCATCAGACCCCACCAGGTCCCACCAGATCCCCACCAGATCCCCACCAGGTCCCACCAGGTCCCACCGGATCCCACCAGATCCCACCAGATCCCCACCAGGTCCCACCAGGTCCCACCGGATCCCACCAGATCCCACCAGGTCCCACCAGGTCCCATCAGACCCCACCAGGTCCCATCAGATCCCATCAGGTCCCACCAGACCCCACCAGGTCCACCCCAGACACCTCCGGAGGTCCCTCCCTGATCCGTCTTCTCCTGGGCTCATCCCAAAAACCCAGCTGAGATGTTCCTCAAAGGTCCCTTCCCACCAGAACCATCCCATGATCCCATCATTCCATCAGTGGATTCCATCATCCCATGGTTCCATGGCCAGAAGGTCCCACCAGGTCCCCAAAGCTCTGGGATGGTCCAGAAGGTTCCACCAGGTCCCCAGGGCTGTTGGGATGATCCAGAATGTTCCACCAGGTCCCCAAAGCTCTGGGATGATCCAGAATGTTCCACCAGGTCCCCAGGGCTGTTGGGATTGTCTAGAAGATTCCACCAGGTCCCCAAAGCTCTGGGATGATCCAGAAGGTCCCACCAGGTCCCCAAAGCTCTGGGATGGTCCAGAAGGTTCCACCAGGTCCCCAGGGCTGTTGGGATGATCCAGAAGGTCCCACCAGGTCCCCAGGGCTGTTGGGATTGTCCAGAAGATTCCACCAGGTCCCCAAAGCTCTGGGATGGTCCAGAAGGTTCCACCAGGTCTCTGGTTCCCAAAGCTCTGGGATGGTCCAGAATGTTCCACCAGGTCCCCAAAGCTCTGGGATGATCCAGAAGGTCCCACCAGGTCCCCAAAGCTCTGGGATGGTCCAGAAGGTCCCACCAGGTCTCCAGGGCTTCTGGGATGGTCCAGAAAGTTCCACCAGGTCCCCAGGGCTGTTGGGATGGTCCAGAAGGTCCCACCAGGTCCCCAGGGCATCACCAGGGATTGGGGTTGTGACCATGGACATGGTGGGATCAGGAGAAGATGGGACTGGGGTGGTGACCATGGACATGGTGGGACCAGGAGAAGATGGGATTGGGGTGGTGACCATGGACATGGTGGCCCCCCAAAAACCAGGACACCCCAAGACGAGGCCACCACAGAGCTCCAGAGCTCCACCTTTGGTGGTTCCTCCAAGGTTCCTCTGAGGTGTGGGGACACCAGAGGGACCTGAGGTGTCCTCAAATCCCGGGATGGAGATGGAGCAGCTCCATGGGGGGACAGAGAGGGGCCAGGACCTCGGCCAGGCCCTGGAGGTGACATCCCACCATCCTGAGGGGACATCCCACCACCCACGGTGTCTTCTCTTGCAGGGGTGGCCATCAGCACCTACGCCAAGTACTGCTACAACAAACTCCAGAAGGCGGCGCTGACCGGGGCCAAGAAGGTACCGACCACCAGGGAGGACCTGGACAGGGGTGGACAAGGAGGTCACCAGGGGCTGGTGGGGTTGGGGAGGGGGGTGGAGAAGGGAGGGAGGTGGTGGTTGTTGCGAGGAGAACTTCTGGAGAACTTCTGGAGAGCTGGGGAACTTCTGGAGAACATCTGGAGAGTTGGAGAACTTCTGGAGAACATCTGGAGAGCTGGAGAACTTCTGGAGAACATCTGGAGAGCTGGAGATCTTCTGGAGAACATCTGGAGAGCTGGAGATCTTCTGGAGAACTTCTGGAGAGCTGGAGATCTTCTGGAGAACTTCTGGAGAGCTGGAGAACTTCTGGAGAACATCTGGAGAGCTGGAGATGGAGAACTTCTGGAGAGCTGGAGATCTTCTGGAGAACTTCTGGAGAGCTGGAGAACTTCTTCTGGAGAACTTCTGGAGAGCTGGAGATCTTCTGGAGAACTTCTGGAGAGCTGGAGAACTTCTGGAGAACATCTCTGGAGAGCTGGAGATCTTCTGGAGAGCTTCTGGAGAAGACTTTTGGAGACCTTCTGGGAACCTTCTGGAAACTTTCTGGAGACCTGAAAACTTTGTAGGGACCTTCTGGGAATTTTTAAAGGGATTTCTGAAGAACTTCTGAGAGTCTTCTGGAGACCTGAAGACTTTCTGGGAACCTTCTGGAGACCTTTTGAGGACTTTTTAAGGGATTCTGGGGATCTTCTGGAGATCTCCTGGAAACTTTCTGGAGACCTTCTGGGAAATTTCTGGAAAACTTGCAAGGACTTTCTGGGGACTTCCAGGGCATCTCCTGAAACCTGTCTGGGGATGTTCTGGAGAACTTCTGAGAACCTTCTGAAGACTTTTGGAGACCTCCTGAAAATCTTGGAGGGACCTTCTAGGAACATCCTAAGGAACTTCTGGAGAACTTCTGAAGACTTCTTGAGAACCTTCTGGAGAACTTTTAAGGACCTTCTGAGGACCTGAAGACATTCTGGAGACTGACTGAGGATCTTCTGGAAACTTTCTGGAGACCTGCTGAGAACCTTGTAGGGACCTTCTGGGAACCATCTAAGGATCTTCTGGAGAAGATGGTGGATGGTTGGATCCATGGATGGATGGATGGTGGAACCACTTGACAGAGCAATCCATCCATGGCTCCATCATGGAGCTCAAAGGGGAGGTGGTGGGATTGAGCAGGATCTCGGCCACCACGGAGGCCACCGTGGTGACCTCAGGTATCTCCTGCAGGGCCTGAAGAAGCCCAACATCGAGGAGATCCGGCACGCCAAGAACGCCGTCTTCAACCCGTCCATGTTCGGCAGCTCCCTGCAGGACATCGTGGCCATGCAGAAGGAGCGGTACCCGGACCGGCAGCTGCCCTGGGTGCAGACCCGGCTCTCCGAGGAGGTCCTGGCCCTCAACGGTGACCAGACTGAGGGCATCTTCAGGTAAGGCCACCCCACGCCCATGGGGACGTCTCAGGGTGGTGGCAAAGCTGGAGGTTCTCATGAAGATCAGCTCAAAACGGGGCGGATTTGTGGGTTTGGGTGTTGTGCTCTGGTGGGTTCTTCAAGGACGTGGAGGTTCCTCCGTGGTCATGGTGGAGTCTTGGTGGCACCATCTCAGTGGGTTCCTCCAACTTCTTGTTCCAAGGCCATGGAGGTTTCTTCATGGTGGCCACCATCCACTGGGTTCCTCCAACTTCTTGTTCCAAGGCTATGGAGGTTTCTCCATGGTGGCCACCAGGGTCTTGGTGGCCCCAAACTCCCGAGTTGGCTACAAGGCCATGGAGGTTTCTCCATGGTGGCCACCAAGGTGGGGTCTTGGTGTCACCAAGCTCCCAAGTTGGCTCCAAGACCATGGAGGTTTCTCCATGGTGGCCACTGTCTACTGGGTTCCTCCAACTTCTCACTCCATGAGGTTTCTCCATGGTGGCCACCAGGGTCATGGCAGGGTCTTGGTGGCACCATCTCAGTGGGTTCCTCCAACTTCTTGCTCCAAGGCCATGGAGGTTCCTCCATGGTGGCCACCAAGGCGGGATCTTGGTGACATCAACCACCTCCCAAAACATCCCCATGCCCATCTGATGTCCCCTCCTGGCTCTCTTGGAGCTCAGCTGGGAGGTCCCCACTGGCCACCAACATCTCCTCCCCCACAGGGTCCCCGGTGACATCGACGAGGTCAACGCCCTCAAGCTGCAGGTGGACCAATGGAAGATCCCCACCGGCTTGGAGGACCCGCACGTTCCCGGTAGGACCTCGGGGTGACTTTTTGGTGGGACCAGAACCTCCACGGAGAAGTTCTCACAGGTTCTCACCTTCTGCTGTCCTCCTCAGCGTCGCTGCTGAAGCTCTGGTACCGCGAGCTGGAGGAGCCGCTGATCCCGCACGAGTTCTACGAGCAGAGCATCTCCCACTACGAGAACCCCGAGGCCGCCATCGCCGTGGTCCACGCGCTGCCCCGGATCAACAAAATGGTGCTGTGCTACCTCATCCGCTTCCTCCAGGTAGGAACGGGACCTTCTGGTGGACCTCAAGGTGGACCTCAAGGTGGGGTTGGTTCTCCTGAGGTGGTTATGGGGTCTTGGAGGTCAGAAGTGGGAGTTCCATCACTCGCATCATCTCCATCTTCCTTCTGCCACTCCAGGAGTTGGTGGCCCTGGTGACCCTCCTTGAGGTGGTTTTGGGTTCTCCAAGGTCACCACGTTGTGACCTCATCTTCACCAAAAACCAGGAGATCCACATGGTCTCTCCACCCATTTTCCACTAATTCCATCATCTCCATCTTTCTCCTCCCATCCTGTGGTTTTGTTGCCCTGGCGACCTCCTGGTTCCTTCTCTTGCGGTGGTTTTGGGTTCTCCAAGGTCACCACGTGATGACCTCGACCTCCTCCATCCAGGAGTTCCATGAGGTCCTCCCACCAACCACATCACCTCCATCCACCCCATGAGTTCGTGCTCCTGGTGACCTCCTGGTTCCTTCTCCCAAGGTGGTTTTGGATTCTCCAAGGCCACCATGTGGTGACCAAGAACCAGGAGTTCCACCAACCCCATCACCTCCACCCACCTGAGGTGTTCATGGTTGAGTCTCCTGGTTCCTTCTCCTGAGGTGGTTTTGGGTTCTCCAAGGTCACCACGTGGTGATTCCCATCTCCACCAAGATCCAGAAGTTCCCTCCAACCATCTCCCACCCACTCCAGGTGCTCATGGCCTCCTGGTGACCTCCTGGTTCCTTATCTCAAGGTGGTTTTGGGTTCTCCAAGGTCACCACGTGGTGATTCCCATCTCCCTCAAGAACCAGGAGGTCCATGTGGTTCTTCCACCCATGTCCCACCAACCCCCATCATCTCCACCTTTCTCCAGGTCTTCGTGCAGCCGGCCAATGTGGCTGTCACCAAGATGGACGTCAACAACCTGGCCATGGTGATGGCGCCCAACTGCCTGCGGTGCCAATCGGACGACCCGCGGGTCATCTTCGAGAACACGCGCAAGGAGATGTCCTTCATCCGCGTCCTCATCCAGCACCTGGACACCAGCTTCATGGAGGGCGTCCTATAGCGGCCGCCGGCGCCGCGTCCCCACCGGCCACCACCCCTGTCCTCTCCAAGGGTCAACGTCCCCGCGCGGTGGCTCCATGGCCATCAAGAACTGGGAGGTCCGTGAGGTTCTCCAAAGTCCCCGTGTGGTGACTCCATGTCCATCAAGAAGCGGGAGGTCCGTGAGGTTCCTCAGCACGTGGTGAGCTCCATGTCCACCAAGAACCAGGAGGTCCATGAGGTTCTCCAACTCCACCATCTCCACCAAGACGAAGATCCAGGAGGTTCGTGAGGTTCCTCAGCACATGGTGAGCTCCATCTCCACCAAGAAAAAGGAGGTCCATGAGGTTCTCCAACTCCACCGTCTCCACCAAGATGAAGATCCAGAAGGTTCCTCACTGTGTGGTGGCTCCATGGCCATCAAGAAGTGGGAGGTTCATGAGGTTCTTCAGCTTTACCATCTCCACCAAAATGAAGAACCAGAAGGTTCATGAGGTTCTCCAAAGTCTCCATACGGTGAACCCCATCTCTACCAAGATGAAAAAGCAGGAGGTCCATGAGGTTCCTCAGCATGTGGTGAGCTCCTACTCCACCAAGAACCAGGAGGTCCATGAGGTTCCTCAGTATGTGGTTAACCATCTCCACCAAGAACCAGGATGTTCATGAGGTTCTCCAACTCCACCATCTCCACCAAAATGAAGAACCAGGAGGTCCATGAGGTTTCCCACCACGCGGTGAGCTCCATCTCCACCAAGAACCTGGAAGTCCATGAGGTTCTCCAAAGTCCCCGTGTGGTGACTCCATGTCCATGCAGAAGCAGGAGGTCCATGAGGTTTCCCACCATGTGGTGAGCTCCATCTCCACCAAGAACCAGGAGGTCCATGAGGTTCTCCCTCCACCAAGATGAAGAAGCAGGTTCTCCAAAGTCCTCATCTCCACCAAGAAGCGGGAGGTCCATGAGGTTCCTCACCACGTGGCGAGCTCCATGTCCACCAAGAAGCTGGAAGTTCATGAGGTTCTCTCCAACTCCACCATCTCCACCAAGATGAAGGATCAGGAGGTCCATGAGGTCCCTCAGCACGTGGTGAGCTCCATCTCCACCAAGACGAAGAACCAGGAGGTCCATGAGGATCTCCAAAATCCCCCATCTCCATCAAGGTGCAGGAGGTCCATGAGAAGTCCTTGAGGTCCATCCCAACCTTCTGGTCGTCACTGCCCGGTTCTTCGCTGGGGGAATCACGAGGAACATCTCGGCTCTGTGGGATCTCCGTGGGGTTGGGATCTCCATGGGGCTGGGAAGGTGGGGGAAGCTCACCTGGACCTCAGGGGACCTTTGTCCTCCACAGGGAGGAGACTTGGGAGGTCCTGCTGGGGAGGGGCCTTGGTGGCCAATTGTCCATCCTGGAGGAGCAGGTGGCTGGGGGGGATGTCCCCAAGTGTCCCCATGTCCATCCTGTCCCACGCCCGGTGGCACCACCAGGACCTGTCCCACCTCCCACCGGCTCTGCCTGGACCTGTCCCAGGACCTCCCATCTGCTCCTGGTTCTTCTGGAGCCATCTTGGGGTCCATCATCTCCTCCAGATCCTCCAGGTCCCACCTTGGTGTCCCCCAACCTCCTCTAGAGCCTGTAGGACCCATCTGGACACCATCACCTGCTCCAGGTGCCACCTTGGTGCCCCCACATCTCCTCCAGGTCCTCCAGGTGCAACATTGGTGCCCCCCAAACTCCATCTTGGTGGCCCCAAATCTTCTCCAGGTCCTCCAGGTGCCACCTTGGTGTGTCCCAATCTCCACCAGGACCAACCTTGGTGCCCCCCAATCTCCTTCAGATCTTCCAGGACCCACCTGGGCACCATCAGCTGCTCCAGGTCCCACCTTGGTGCCCCCCAACCTCCAGCAGGACCCACTTTGGTGTCCCCAAATCTTCTCCAGGTCCAACTTTGGTGCCCTCCAATCTCCTCCAGGTCTTCCATGTCCCATCCTGGTGGCCCCAAATCTCCTCCAGGTCCCACCTTGGTGACTCCACCTCCAGCAGGACCCACCTTGGTGACCCTCAATCTCTACCACGGCCCACCTTGGTGCCCCCCAACCTCCATCTTGGTGGCCCCAAAATCTCCTCCAGGTCCCACCTTGGTGACCCCCAAACCTTCTCCAGGTCCCACCTTGGTGTCCCCACCCCACCCCAGACCTTGCCCAGAGCCCCCCAAGTGCCTTTGGCTCCACCTGGGGGGTCACCCATGGATTTTGGGGGTCACCCATGGATCTTGGGGGGCACCCACCACTTTTGAGGGACACCCATTGATTTTGGGGGCACCCATTGGTGGAGGGGTTTCCCCAAAATGGGGGGGTCCCCAAGATGAGAATTGTCCCCAAAATGAGGGGTGGTCCCCAAAAATGGGGGGGTCCCCAAAGTGGAGGAGTCCCTAAGGTGGGGGTCCCCAAAATTGGGGGTCCCCAAAGTAGGGATGGTCCCAAAATGGGGGGGGTCCCATGGGTGGGGTCCTCAAAGTGGGGGCATCCCATGGAGGGGCTCCCCAAAATGGGAGGGTCCCCAAAATGAGGGGGTCCCCAAAAATTAGGATGTCCCCAAATTGGGGGGTCCCCGAAATTTGGGGATCCCATGGAGGGCGTCCCCACATTGGGGGCATCCCCAAAAATGGGGGTGGGGGTCCCCAAGGTGGAGATGGTCCCCAAAATTGGGGTTGTCCCATGGGGGGGGGTCCCCAAAATAGGAGGGTCCCCAAAATAGCGGGGTCCCCAAAGTGGAGATGGTCCCCAAAATGGGAGAGTCCCTTGGAGGGGGGTCCCCAAAATGGGGGGGGGTCCCCAGGATCCTGAGAGGGTCCCCAAGGTGGAGATGGCCCCCAAAATTGGGGGGGGTCCCCAAAACGAGGGGGTCCCATGGAGGAGGTCCCCAAAATGGGGGGGTCCCCAAAATTGGGGGGGGGGGTCCCCAAATTTGGAGGTGGGGGGGGGGTCCCCAAACTGGGGGTGTTGGGGACGCCCCAGCGCTACCTCCCAGCTCTGCTCACTGCCAGGGGACCCCTCCTTTCCCTCCGCATTAATTAATTATTAATTAATCGATCGACTCATTAATTTCCAGGCTCTGCTCATTAATTTTTAAGTCGTTTCCCCTCCTTTTTTTCCCTGATTTTTTTTTTTTTTGGTTTTTTAAATCTCGAGGTTTTTATTTATTATTAATTAATAAAAAAAGAAATAAAATAAAATAAAAAATCCGAATTCAAGGGACGGACCCGCCCCTCCCTCCCCGGGATTTTCCCAGGATTTTCCCCCCAAAAATCCCGGGAATTCCCTCGGGAATTCCTTCGGGAATTCTCCCCTCCCCCACAGGGGGGGGGGTTGGATTTTGGGGTCCCCCCCCCTCCAGAGGGGTCCCCGAATTCTGTATTTGGGGGGGGGCTCCGGCCTCCCCTCCGCGTGTGAATAAAGCTCCGTATGGAAAGCGCTGCTGCTTCCTGGTGCCTTTGGAGCGGGAATTTGGGGTGGGAGCGGGAATTTGGGATGCGAGGCGGGAATTTGGGTGTCCCCAGAATGTCCCCAAATGTCCCCAAACTGTCGCTGCCACCGCTCTCCTCCGTTCCCCTCGCTGCCGTTTCCACCCGGAGATTTTTTGTTGCCGCACCCACCCGAGGAGGTGCCCCCCGCACTCCGGTCCCCCATAGCGGCCACTTCCGGTCGCCGCTGTCGCTGTCGCCTGTCGCGACACGGCGTGGCCCGGGGGTGTCGCCGGTCGCTCTCGCGACCCAGAACCTGCGATTATTTTTATTACCTGGATCACGAGGATAAAGGGGTTTTTTTATGGGGGAATTAGAAGGGAAACCCCCAAAACGGTCCCTCCCATCCCATGGACCCACCGAGCCGCCCCAAAGCCCCCCTCAAACCCCCACAAGGAACCTCCCCCCCCCCCCCCAGATCCCCAAGATCATCCCAAAGATCTCGCTGGGATCCCAAAATATCCCCAGGACCCCAAAACATCCCAAGACCCCTCAAACCACCCCATGGAGCCTCCGAGCTGCCCCAAACCAACCCCACACATTCCAGGAATTCCCCTCAGGGGCTTCTCCCCTCACGAATTCCCGCCAAAGCTCCCCCCCCTCAGGAGGACCTGGCTGGGCTTCCTCCGCCTTTCCCACAGGAATTCCTCAGCTCCCGGTGCCGCTCCATGGCCTCGGGATCGGGATTGGGATCCGGGATTGGGATTTGGGATTTGGGATCGGAATTTGAGATTTGGGATCGGGAATCGAGGGAAGCTCACGGGGTACCCCGGGGCCGCCTCAGAGCGAACCTCCCGCTCCCGCCGCGCGCCAGCCAATGGGAAGGCAGGGATGGTGACTGACAGCCAAATGAGCCAATGAACGCGAGCGCAGCCAGAAGCGCCCGCCTACAAACCGCCAACCAATGAAAAATTACGAGAACGTTTGATAGACAGCTTCGATAGCCAATAGAAAGTCGGGGATCCGCCCCCAAAGTTGATATCGCGCTCTGATTGGCCAACGCAGCGCGCAGACCCGGAGGTGGAGCTTCCGTACGGGCAGGGGCGGTTGGGGGCTGCGGGCGGGCGGTGAGTGGGGGGCGCCATGTTGGGGGGGGCGGCGGCGCCGCTTTGGGGGTTCGGGGGGTCCCTGAGTGGGCCCGAGGGATTTGGGGGGACCCCGGGGGGGTTTGGGGGCTCCGGGGGCGCTCCCTGGGTGGGTTTGGGGGGCTTGGGGAGGGGTCTTGGGAAGGTTGGGAAGGAGCCTGTGGGTGGAACGGGCGGGATCGGGGGTCCCTGAGGGGTTTTTGGGGGGTCCCTGGGAAGGGGGGGATGATTTGGGGGGGCCTTGGGAAGGGGGAGTTGGGTTTGGAGGGGGTCCCTGGGCTGGTTTGGGGGGATTTGGGGGTCCCTGGACTGGTTGGGGCTCTCTGGGCCGGGTTTGGGGTCTCTGCACTGGTTTGGGGGTCCCTGGGTTGGTTTGGGGTCCCTGGTCTGGTTTGGGGGTCCCTGGGTCGGTTTAGGAGTCCCTGGGTTTCTTTAGGGGGTCCCTGGGGTGGTTTTGGGGTCCCTGGCTTCGTCTGGGGGTCCCTGGGTTTATTTAGGTGGTTCCTGAGCCGGTTTGGGGGTCCCTGGGTTGGTTTAGGGGTCCTTGGGTTTATTTAGGGGGTCCCTGGACCGGTTTTGGGGTCCCTGGGCCGGTTTTGGGGTCCCTGTGATGCAGCAGAGGCTCCTCAGAGCAGAGGCCGGGCAGAGTCACAGAATAAAGGGGGGATTCAGGAAAGGCCCTCAATGGATCCACCCAGGGACCCCAAAAACCACCCAGGGACCCCCAAAGCCCTTCAGACCCCTCAGGGACACCACAAACCAGCCCAGAGATCCCCCAGACCTCCCCAGAGCAGTCCAGGGGCCCCCAAACCCACCCAGAGACCCCAAAACTGGCTCAGGGATCTCTAAACCAATCCAGAGACCCCAAAACCAGTCCAGGGACTCCAAACCAATCCAGGGACTCCAAAAACCAGTCCAGAGATCTCCAAACCAGTCCAGGGACCCCAAAACCAGTCCAGGGAACCCCCCAGGGACCCCAAAAACAATTCCAGGGACTCCAAAAACCAGTCCAGGCACCCCAAAACCAGTCCAGGGACCCCCAAACCAGTCCAGAGATCCCCAAACCAGTCCAGGGACCCCCAAAACCAGTTCAGAGAACTCCAAACCAACCCAGAGACCCCCAAACCAGTCCAGACCCCCCCCCCAAACCAGTTCAGGGACCCCTAAACCAGTCCAGACCCCCCCCAAACCAGTCCAGGCACCCCCAAACCAGTCCAGGGACCCCAAAATCCATCCAGAGGCCCCAAAACTGGCCCAGGGATCTCTAAACCAGTCCAGGGACCCCAAACCAGTGAGCTCCCCAAAACCAGACCAGAGACCCCCTAAAACCAGTTCAGAGACCCTAAAACCAGACTAGAGACCCCAAAACCAGTCCAGGGACCCAAAAACCACTCCAGGGACCCCAAAACCAGTCCCAGGACCCCCCAAAACCACTCCAGGTGCTGCCTTAAGTTCTGGCTTTCCCATTTCCCAGCTCCCGCCCCGCAGTCGCGCCTAACCCTGAGCTCCTCACCGAGCTCTGCTAAGCTCAGCTCAGGGCTCAGTCGGCCCAAACCAATCCTTGCCCAGGCGGGACCCAAGGTCGCAGCTCAGCCTCAGGCGCCAGGAATTAGAAACAAAAGATTAATTAGGACAGGCTCAAACTGGGGGGAGGGGGATGGGACTTCATCGGCTGGAGCTGGGATTGGACTGGTTTGGGGGTGCCTGGACTGGTTTGGGGGTGCCTGGATTGGTTTAGGGGTCCCTGGACTGGTTTGGGGGTCCCTGGACTGGTTTTGGGGGGAGGTCTGGACTGGTTTTGGGATCCCTGGACTGGTTTGGGGGTGCCCGGATTGGTTTAGGCGTCTCTGGACTGGTTTTGGGATCCCTGGACGGATTTAGGGGTCCCTGGACTGGTTTGGGGGTGCCTGGACTGGTTTGGGGGTCCCTGGACTGCTTTGGGGGTGCCTGGACTGCTTTGGGGTCCCTGGATTGGTTTTGGGGTCCCTGGACTGGTTTGGGGGTTCCTGGACTGGTTTTGGGATCCCTGGACGGGTTTGGGGGTCCCTGGACTGGTTTGGGGGTCCCTGGACTGGTTTTGGGGATCTCTGGACTGGTTTTGGGGGTCCCTGGACTGGTTTGGGTGTCCCTGGACTGGTTTTGGGGTCCGTGGATTGGTTTAGAGATCCCTGAGCCAGTTTTGGGGTCTCTGGGTGGGTTTGGGGGTCCCTGGACTGGTCTGGGGAGGTCTGGGGGATCTCTGGGCTGGTTTGTGGTGTCCCTGAGGGGTCTGAAGGGCTTTGGGCATCCCTGGACTGGTTTTGGGGTCCCTGGGCCGTTTCTGGGGTCCCTGGGTGGTTTTTGGGGTCCCTGGGTGGATCCATTGAGGGCCTTTCCTGAATCCCCCCTTTATTCTGTGACTCTGCCCGGCCTCTGCTCTGAGGAGCCTCTGCTGCATCACAGGGACCCCAAAACCGGCCCAGGGACCACAAAACCACTCCAGGGACCCCAAAAACAAGGGTTTGGGGTCCCTTGGCTGGTTTTGGGGTCCCTGGGTTAATTTTGGGGTCGCTGAACTGGTTTAAGGGGTCCCTGAACTGGTTTTAAGGGTTCCTGAACTGGTTTAGGGTTATCCCTGAACTGGTTTAGGGGTCCCTGAACAGATTTTGGGGGTTCCTGAACTGGTTTTGGCTCCTCCCTGCCCGACTCCTTCGAGGCCTCCCCAAAACCCCATTTTCCCACAATCTCCCCTCACCCTCCTCTCTCCCCCACTAAAAACTCCCAACTTCTCCCACAGATTCCCAAAACCCCCCGGATTTTCGGGGTGCGGGGGGGCGGGGAGGGGAAAAAAAAAAACCTCCCCGGGAATTCCGCCATGGCCCCGTCGCGCAGCCGCTCGTCCACGCAGATCCCGCCCTGCATCCCCAAGCGCCAGCTCCCGCCGGGATACTCGGACTCGCTGCTGTTCCTGTGCGCCCGGCGCATCGTGGCGCACCACCCGCTGCCCATCCTGCCCGCGCTGCCCGCGCACCTCTACCCCATCCTGTTCCAGGCGGCGTTCCTGGACGGGCGGCCCCTGGTGCTGCGGGATTTGGTGGCGGCGTGGCCGTTCCCGGTGCTCAACTTCCAGCGGCTGGTGGGGCGCCGGGAGCTGCTGCGGGACCATCCCTGCAAGCTCTGCGTGCAGGCCGTCATCCTGGCCGTGGTGGCGCAGCTGCGGCGGCAGCTGGAGGAGCCCGGCAGCCATTCCAGGTGCGCTCGGGAATCCCCGCGGCCTCGGGGACGGATTGACAAACCTTCCATCCCAAATCCTCAGTCCTGAATTCCCAGATCTTCAGTTCTAAATCCGTGATCCCAAATCCTCGATCACAAATCCCCAAAGCCTCGATCTCAAATCCCCAAATCATCGATCACAGATTCCCAAATCCTCAATCTCAAATCCCCAAATCATTGATCCCAAATTCCCAAATCGTTAATCCCAATCTCCCAAATCCTCAATCCCACATCCCCAACCCCAAATATCCAAATCCCCAAATCCTCAGTCCCAAACCCCCAAATCCCCGATCCTGAATCCCCAAATCTTCAATCCTCAATCCCAAATCCCTAATCCCAGATCCCCAAATCCTCAATCTCAAATCCCCAAATCCTCGATCCCAAATCCCTGATCTCAAATCCCCAAATCTTCGTTCCCAAATAGCCAAATCCTTGATCTCAAATCCTCAATCCCAAATTCCCAAATCTTCAGTCCCAAATTCCCAATCCTAAATTCCCAAATCCTTGATCCTAAATTCCCAAATCCTCAATCCCAAACCTCCAGATCCTCCATCCAAAATCCCCAAATCCTCGATCTCAAATCCCCAAATCTTCAATCCCAGATTCCCAAATCCCTGATCCTGAATACCCAAGTCTTTGATCTCAAATCCCTGATCCCAGATTCCTGAATCTCCAATCCCAAATCCCCAAATCCTCAGTCCCAAATCCCCAAATCCTCAATCCCAAATCCCCAAATCTTCAACCCTGAATTCCCAAATCCTCGATCCCAAATCCCCAAAATGGCCCCAACCTCAATTCCTGCAATTCCGCGATTTTGTGCGATTTTTTGGTGGTTTATTCCCATTTTTCCAGGTCTTGACGTTTTGGATGTTTTGAATGGCCACAATTCCCACAATTCCGCCATTCTGTGGTGTCTGCTCATGGTTTATCCCGGTTTTTCCAGGCTACACATGCCGAATCCACAATTCCCTCAATTCCACCATTTTGTGGGATTTGCCGATGGTTTCTCCCGTTTTTTCCAGGCTCCGAGTGCTGGACGTGACGGGAGTCCCGGACGACCCGGCCGGCCGCGCTCCGGACGGGATGAGCGTCTGGTCGGGCACCGTGGCTTTGGCCAAGGCTTGCGTGGAGGTCTCCAAGCACCAGCGGGAATTCCAGCGGCATCGCGGATCCAAGCGGCACAAAGGCCGCTCCGGAGCCGCCGCGCCGCCGCCGCGGCCGCCGGGCGTGGACGTCCACGCCGACCTCTTCGTCAACGGGACGTCCTACGGGATCCTGCGCGACGCGCTCCAGACCGGAGCCGCCGGCCCGCTGCGCCTCAAGTGCCGCGAATTCCAGGCCGAAAAGCTCTCCCTGGCCGGAATCGTCTGCCTGCTGGAATCTTTGGATCCGTCGTGCGTGCGGAGAGTGGATTTACGCTTCCGGAATTTGGGCCTGACGGGGCTGTCGGTGATCCTGCCGCACCTGTCGCGCTTCCCGGAGCTGCGCAGCCTCAAGCTGCAGTACAGCAACGTGGACGTGCGGCGCCCGACGCCGGAATCGGCCATCGGCATCCGGTGCCTGGCCGGGCAGCTGGGAATGCTGCCCAGCCTGCGCGAGCTCAACCTGGGATCCTCGCGGCTCTCCGGGAACCTGCGCCAGATCCTCTGGTGAGTCCCGCGCACGGCGGGGCCGGCTCGGCTCCGTCCTGCGCTCCCCCGGGGCTTCCCTCAAGGGTTGGGGGTCTCGGGGGTTTGTTTCAGGGTTTTGTTGTCCCGGTGTTCCCGGGATTCCGTTGTCCCAGAATTCTGTGATCCCGTAATTCTGTGATTCCAAGATTCCCAAAGGTTGGGCTCCATGGTCTTGGGGATCCTCTCCAATCTTAGTGACCCCACAATTCCGCGATTCCATTATCCCAATATGCCCACGATCCCATGATTCCATGATCCCAATATTCCATGACTCCATGATCCCATAATTTCACGATCCCGTAACTCCACAATTCCCAAAGGTTGGGTTTGATGATCTTGGAGATCTTTTCCAATCTTAGTAACCCCAGTTCCAGGATTTCATTATCCCAATATGCCCGTGACTCCACGATTCCATTATCTCATAATTCCTTGATTTCATGATCCCATAATTCCTTGTTTCCAGGATTCTCAGAGGCTGAACTTGACGGTCTTGGAGGTCTCCTCCAATCGTAGTGATCCCGTGATTCCAGGATTTCATTATCCCAGTGTTCCCATGATCCCATGATTCCGTTATCCCAATAGTTCATGACTCAATGATTCCATTATGCCGTAGTTCCACGATCCCATAATTTCATGATCGCATAAATCCTTAATTCCAGGATTCCCAAAGGTTGGGCTCGATGGTCTTGGAGATCTTTTCCAACCTCAGTGATCCCGTGATTCCAGGATTTCATTATCCCACTTTTTCCATGATCCCATGATTCTGTTATCCCAATAGTTTATGGCTCAGTGATTCTATTATCCCAAAATTTCATGATCCCACAACTCCCTAATTCCAAGATTCAAAGGCTGAACTTGGCAATCTTGGAGGTCCTCTCCAATTTTAATGATTCCATGATTTCATTATCCCAATATTCCAAATATTCCCATAATCCCATGATTCCGTTATCCCAATAGTTTATGACTCAGTGATTCCATGATCCCGTAATTCCATGATCCCGTAATTCCATGATCCCATAATTCATTAACTCCAGAATTCCCAAAGGTTGGGCTCGATGGTTTTGGAGATCTTTTCCAACCTCAGTGATCCCATGATTCCAGGATTCCATTATCCCAATATTCCCTGACTCCGCGATTCCATGATCCCATAATTCTATGATATCTTCACTCCAAGATCCCATAATTCCATGGTTCCAGGATTCCCAAAGGTTGGACTTCATGACCTTGAAGGCTTTTCCAGCTTCAACCGCTCCATGACTCAATAACTCCATGATGCCAGAATCCCAACATCTCATGACTCCATGACCCCACAATCCCATGATTCCATAATTCCACATCTCCATGATCCCATGATTTTGATCCCACAATTCCCTGGCTCCACGATCCCATAATTCCATGATTTTCACACCTTGAACTTGATGTTCTTGGAGATGTTTCCCAACCTCAGCCACTCCATAATTCTATGACCCCATAATCCCATTATTTCATAATTCTGTGATCCCATGACTTCATAAATCCATGATCCCATAATTCCAGAATCCCAGGATCTTCAGAGCCCAAACTTGACGGTCTTGGAGACCCTTCCCAACCTCACACTTCCCAGAGTTCCAGGATTTTGATCCCACAATTCCCTGGCTCCATGATCCTGTAATTTCATGAGCCTCAGACCTTGAACTTGTTCTTGGAGCTCTTTCCCAACCTCAGCCATTCCATAATTCCATGATCCCATCATTCCAAAATCCCAGGATTTTCAGAGCCTGAGCTTGATGTTCTCAGAGCTCTTATCCATTCCATAATTCCACCATTCCATGACTTCATCATCCCAAAAAACCTGACGATTCTCCAACCTCACCTCTCCCTTTTCCCTCCCACCAGCGACCTCCAGGCCCCTCTGGAAAGCCTGGAATTGGCCTTGTGCTCCCTGGTCCCCGCCAACCTCGCCTTCCTCTCCCAAAGAGCCTCTCCATGGCTCTGGAACTCCATGACCCCAGCATTCCATGAGGCCAGAACTCCACGATCCCAGAATTTCATGGTTTTCAGAGCCCAAACTTGATGGTCTTGGAGATCTTTCCTAACCTCACTCATTCCACGATTCCACAACCCAAAGATTCCAAAATCCCAGGATTTTCAGAGCCCAAACTCGACCTTCTCGGAGCTCTTTCCCACCCTCACCCATCCCACAATCCCAAAATCCTCCGATTCTCCAACCTCACCTCTCCCTTTTCCCTCCCGCCAGCGACCTCCAGGCCCCTCTGGAAAGCCTGGAATTGGCCTTCTGCTCCCTCGTCCCCGCCGACCTCGCCTTCCTCTCCCAAAGCTTCCACGCGCCGGCCCTCAAACGCTTGGACCTGAGCGGCCACGACTTCTCCCAGGGCCTCCTGGAGCCCCTCCGGCAGCTCCTGGAGGAGACGTCGGCGTCGCTGCTGCACCTGGATCTCATGGAATGCCGCATGGCCGACTCCCACCTGGCCGCGCTGCTGCCGACGCTGCGCCGCTGCTCCCGCCTGCGCTTCCTGGGACTCTACGGCAACTCCCTGTCCACGGCCGCGCTCAAGGATCTGCTCCACAAAACCCTGGAGCTTCCCGACCTCCACCTGGTGGTTTATCCCTTCCCGGTGGATTGCTACAAGCCGGAGCCGCCGCGCCGCGTGCCGGGATCGCGGCGGATTTACGAGGAGCCCATGGATGGCGAGCGCTTGGCGGCGGCGACGGCGGAGATCTCGCAGCTGCTGGCGAATTCCGGCAGGACCGACCTCGTCTGGACTTACAACCCCTACGGGCACGGAGCGCTGGATTATTTCTCCTTGTGACTCGGGTGGGGGGCGGGGAAAAAAGCTCGGAGCCTCCGTCGCGGAAAAGCGGCGCCGCCTCCTTTTCCCAAAATTTGGTCTTTTTCCGCCGCGTCCCGGCGTTTTTCCGCCTCGTTGCGGTGGTTTTTTTCCTTTCGTTTCGGTGCTTTTCCGCCTCGTTTCGGTCTTTTTCCGCCTCATCCTGATTTTTTCCCTCTTATTTCAGGAGTTTTCCCCCTCATCCCGATATTTTCCTCCTCGTCGTGGAGTTTTTCCCCCCATTTCAGTATTTTTCCACCTCATCCCGATTTTTTCCCTCTTATTTCACGGTTTTTCCACTCCATCCCGATATTTTCCTCCTCATCCTGATACTTCCTCCTCATCCCAGTATTTTTCCCCCCATTTCAGGGTTTTTCCAGCTCATCCCACTGATTTTCTGCCCCATCCCGAGTTTTTGCCTCAATTTCCTTCCTTTTCTCCTGTATTTTGAGTTTTTTCCACCCCATCCCAAGATTTTTCCCCTCATCCTGATATTTTCCCCCTCATCCTGATATTTTTCCACTTTATTTTTGTAGTTTTCCCACATATTTTCCCCCACATTTCCCACATTATTTTTTCACCTCATTCCCGATATTTTCCCTCTTATTTCCGTATTTTTCCACCTTATTCCAATATTTTTCCCCCATTCCATTATTTTTCCAGCCCATCCCGGGTTTTTTTTGCCGTCAGGATTGCCCAAATCCCGGGAGCCTCCAGGGACCGGATTCCATCAGAATCTTCCGGAAACTTCTCCCGATTTCAACCAATCCCATCGGGAATGGTGGCGCTGCCTCCGTAATGAGAACTAAATCCAAACAAACTCTGGAATTCCGGAGCAGGAATCTGGGAAAGGAACGACTCCGGAGCCGATCCTGAAGTGCCAGAGTGGGAATTCCCGAAATTCCCAAAATCCCATCCAACGGGAAGCTCATCCCGGAGCTGGATCCTGGCAGGGAGCTGCGGATCCATGGAAAAAGGAGCAGATTCCTGGGAATCCCAAACCTTCCGAGCGGGAGATTCCCAAAGAATCGACCCCTTGGAAAGGGGAATTGTCTTCCATGGGAATGATGCGTTGGGGAAATCCGTGGAGAATTCTTGCCTTGGGATTGATTCCCGGAGAAATCCATGGAAAACTCTTAAAACTCTTTCCCGTGGTGGAGAAATCCATGGAAAACTCACCTTGGGATGGATTCGCGTCGGAGAAATCCACGGAGAACTCCCACGGTAGAGAAATCCATGGAAAACTCACCTTGGGATGGACTCGCGTCGGAGAAATTCATGGAGAACTCCCACGGTAGAGAAATCCATGGAAAACTCACCTTGGGATGGATTCGCGTCGGAAAAACCCATGGAAAACTCCCCTGGGATGGATCCGGCTCCCAGCGCTGCCAGAGGGATCGAGGGAAAGCCGGGAAAGAGGGAATTTTGGGGGGGAAAAGGTGGATTTGGGGTCTTGTTCTCCTGCTCTGGTTAC
This sequence comes from Eopsaltria australis, assembly GCA_034509425.1. Classification (NCBI taxonomy): domain Eukaryota; kingdom Metazoa; phylum Chordata; class Aves; order Passeriformes; family Petroicidae; genus Eopsaltria; species Eopsaltria australis. Next base: position 54,911 of record JAVTVJ010001289.1, on the reverse strand, counting down.
GTTGGAAATAAACTCGTCACCTCCCACGTCCCGAGTCTGTTGTACCCCGGGTGGAAATTCCAGAGGGATCTCTCCCAATCCATGACTTTTCCATTATTTCCCTCATTTCTGCCTCGTTTTGATGTTTTCCCACCCAATCCCGGTGTTTTCCATCTCATTTTGGGTTTTTTTTTTGTCTTATCCCATTATTTTTCCACCTATTTTTCATTTTTTTCCCCTCATCCTTGTGCTTTTCCACCTCATTTTGGTATTTTGGGTCTTATTCCATGTTTTTTTTTTGCCTCACTTTGGTATTTTTCCCCTAATTTTGGTGTTTTTCCCCCTCATTTTGGTTGTTTTCCACCTCTTTTTGGTGCTTTTTCCCTCAATTTCATGTTTTCCCCCTCTCATCCTGGTGTTTTTCCGCTTCATTTTGGTATTTTGGGCCTTATTCCATTGTTTTTCCACCTCATTTTGATTTTTTTCCCCTCATCCCAATGTTTTTATGCCTCATTTTGGAGTTTTTTTACCTCATCCCAGTGTTTTTCTCCTCCTCTTGGTATTTTTTTTTGTCCTATTTTGGTGTTTTCCTCCTCATTTTTCCAACTTTCCCCCTCATCCCGATGTTTTTCCACCTCATTTTTGTCTTTTCCTTCTCGTTTTTCCAACTTTTCCCCTCATCCCGGAGCTTTTCCACCCCATTTTTTAATCTTTCCCTCACCCCACTCTTCTCCCACCCCACCCCAGGTATTTTTCTACCTCATCCCGGTGGTTTTTCCCCTTATCCCGGTATTTTCCACCTCATTTTGGTCTTTTCCTCCTCCTTTTCCCAGCTTTTCCCCTCATCCCGATGTTTTTCCACCTCATTTTGGTGTTTTCCTCCTCATTTTTCCAACTCTTTCCCTCATCCCGATGTTTTTCCACCTCATTTTGGTGTTTTCCTCCTCATTTTCCAACTTTTCCCCTCATCCCGATGTTTTCCCACCTCAGTTTTGTCTTTTCCTCCTCCTTTTCCCAACTTTTTCCCTCACCCCGTTATTTTTCGACCTCATTTTGGTCTTTTGCTCCTCATTTTTCCAACTTTTTCCCTCATCCCGGAGCTTTTCCACCCCATTTTTAAATTTTTCCCTCACCCCGCTCTTTTCCCACCCCACCCCAGGGATTTTTCCACCTCATTTTGGTTTTTTCCACCTCATTTCGGTGTTTTCCTCCTCATTTTTCCAACTTTTCCCCTCATCCCGGAGCTTTTCCCGCGCTCGCTCTCGAGGGGCTCTGAGGGCCCTGAGGCGAAAATGGCGGGAACCTGAGGGGGGGGATCTATAGGGGGTCTATGAGCGCTTATAGGGGATATTTATGGGGTCGCTGATGCTTTATAGGCCTCTCTGATCCTATAGGGAAGCTCTGAGGGATCTATAGGAATATCTGCGGGAATCCATAGGATCTGGAAATCCATAGGATTCCCCCTCTACCAGCAACACCCCCGGCCCTTCTCCTTTCGCTTCCGCTTCCCACCCGGAACCTTTTCACCGCCGCACCACCCGAGGTGCTCCGCGAATTCCGGTCCCCCATAGCGGCCACTTCCGGGTGGCGCCGTTGTCGCCGTTGTCGCTGTCGCGACAGAGGGGGCGGCCCGGGCGGCCCGGGGCTCTCGGGGGTCGCCGGGCGCTGTCGCGATGCGGGCGGGGGCGGTGCTGCGGCTCTGCGCCCGCCCGGAGCCCCGGTACCGGCAGGGGCAGCGGCCGGGGCCTGGAATCCGCGAGTATTTCTATTACGTGGATCACAACGGGCGGGTGAGGGAGGAATCGATCGATAAGGGATCGATAACGGATCGATAACGGATTGATGGGGGTTAAGGGGGGTCTGGAGGGTTCTGGGGGAAGGGATCCCGCCTGGATTTTGGGCAGATCCCGAAAAAATCCCGGAGAAAATGAGGGTGGATCCCTGAGGGATCCCAGATAAATCCCGGTAAAATCCTCGACAGATCCCGGATTAAACCCAGGTTAAACCCGGATTAAACCAGGATTAAACCCAGATTAAGACCCCAAAATATCCTGGACAGATTCTGGATTAATCCCAGAAAAATCCCCGGCAGATTCCAGAGGGATCCCAAAAATCCTTTAAAGGGACCCAGAACAGATCCCAAACAAATCCCAAAAAAATTCCTAAAGCCCCCTGGAAATCCCAGCTGGATCCCTCTAAAAAACCCCAAAGGGATTCGGGATCGATCCCAAAAGGATCCCAGAGAAAAATCCCAGAATTTTTCTGGGAAAACTCCAATTTTTTTTTCTTTTTCCCTTAAATTTTCCCACTTTTTCCATTTTCTCCCAAATTTTCCCCAATTCCTTCCCCAAATTTTTCCCAATTTTTTCCAAAATTTTTCCAATTTTTCCCCAAATTTTCCCAAATTTTTACAATTTTTCCCCAAATTTTCCCATTTCTTTCCCAATTTTTCCCAAATTTTTCCCAAATTTTCCCATTCTTTTCCCAATTTTTTCCCCAAATTTTCCTTAAATTTTCCCAATTTTTTCCCCAAATTTTCCCATTTTTTTCCCAATTTTTCCCAAATCTTCCCCCAAATTTTCCCTTTTTTCCCCATTTTTTCCCAAATTTTCCCCAAATTTTCCCATTTTTTCCCAATTTTTTTCCCCAAATTTTCCCAAGAATTTCCCCAAATTTTCCCAATTTCTCCCAAATTTTTCACCGAATTTTCCCCTTTTTTTTCCCCAATTTTTTTCCTAAATTTTCCCAAGATTTCCCCAAATTTTCCCTTTTTCCCCCCATTTTTTCCCTTTTTTCCCCCATTTTTCCCCAAATTTTCCCCAAATTTTACCAAATTTCCCCAAATTTTCCCCCAAATTTTCCCATTTTTTCCCAGTTTTTCCCCAAATTTTCCCAAAATTTTCCCCATATTTTCCCATTTTTTCCCAAATTTTTTTCCAATTTTTTTTTCCAAATTTTTCCCCAAACTTTCCCATATTTTTTCCCAATTTTTCCCAAATTTTTCCCCAATTTTCCCCAATTTTTCCCCATATTTTCCCATTTCTTTCCCAATTTTTTCCCAAATTTTCCTTAAATTTTCCCAAATTTCTAAAAATTTTTCCCCAAATTTCCCAATTTTTTTCCCAAATTTTCCCCAAATTTTCCCAAATTTTTCTCCAAATTTTCCCAATTTTTTCTCCACGTTCCCAATTTTTTTCCCATATTTCCCCAAATTTTCCCAAATTTTTCCCCAAATTTTCCCATCTTTTTCCCATTTCTTTCCAAATTTTCCCCAAATTTTCCCATTTTTTCCTAATTTTTTCCCCAAATTTTCCCCAGATTTTCCCGGTTTTTTCCCCAAATTTTCCCATTTTTTCCCAATTTTTTTCCCATTTTTTTCCCAAGTTTTCCCCAGATTTTCCTAAATTTTCCCCTTTTTTTCCCAATTTTTTTCTCCAAATTTTCCTCCAAATTTTTCCAAATTTTCCCATTTTTTCCCAATTTTTTTCCCCAAATATCCCCAAATTTTTCTCCAAATTTTCCCAAATTTTCCCCTAAGTTTTCCCTTTTTCCCAATTTTTTCCCAAAATTTTCCCAATTTTTTCCCAAAATTTTCCCAAACTTTTTTCCCAATTTTTTCCCAAATTTCCCCCAAATTTTCCCATTTTTTCCCAATTTTTCCCAAATTTTCCCAATTTTTTTCCCCAAATTTTTCCCCAAATTTTCTCTTTTTTTCCCAATTTTTTTTCCCAAATTTTCCTCCAAATTTTTCCAAATTTTCCCATTTTTTCCGCAGCTTTTCCTGGACGACGCCAAAGTGAAGAACTTCACCACCTGCTTCAAAGGTACCTAATTAGCATCCCTAATTAAGGTCCCTAATTAGAATTCTGTTGTTGATTAGGACCTGATTATTAATTAGGATTCAATTATTAATTGGGATTGGATCGTTAATTGGGATTGGATCGTTATTGGGATTTAATTCTTAATTAGGGGGAGGTTGAGCTTTGGGAAGGGGTGGGAAAGGGCGGTGCCTAATTTGCATATTAATTCTTTAATAATTAATCATTCCCTAATTAACTCTCTAATTAATTGATCATTCCCTATTTAATAATTGATTAATTGATTAATCATTCCCTCATTAAACAATCAATCCCTAATTAAATCCCCTAATTGATTGATCATTAATTAAGCAATCATTTTTTCATTAACTCCCTAATTAATTAATCATTCATAATTAAGAAACCTATTTTAAATCCAGAAATTAATTTGGGGAACCCAAATAAATTCCCTTTAATCAACCCCCCCTCAATTCCCAGAATTTCCTGGAATTCCCTGGAATTCCTCAATCCCAAAAACTCCTGGAATTCCTCAATCCCTAATTAATCACTCACTCCCTAATTAATTTAGGAACCCATTCCTAATCATGAAATTAATTTCAGGAAACATTTTTCCTTATCCCTTTCCCACATAAATTCCCTTGAATTTCACTTCAATTTCCTCAATCCCAAAATTTCTGGAATTCCTCAATCCCTAATTAATTACTCAATCCCTAATTAATCACTCACTCCCTAATTAATTTAGGAACCCATTCCTAATCATGAAATTAATTTCAGGAAGCATTTTTCCTCATCCCTTTCCCACAGAAAATTCCCTTGAATTTCACTTTAATTCCTCAATCCCAGAATTCTGGGAATTCCTCAATCCCTAATTAATTACTCAATCCCTAATTAATCAATCATTCCCTAATTAATTTAAGAACCCATTCCTAATCATGAAATTAATTTTAGGAAGCATTCTCCTTCATCCATTTCCCGCATAAAATTCCCTTGAATTTCACTTTAATTTCCTCAATCCCAGAATTCTGGGAATTCCTCAATCCCTAATTAATTCCTCATTCCCTAATTAATTACTCAATCCCTAATTAATCACTCCCTAATTAATTTAGGAACCCATTCCTAATCATGAAATTAATTTCAGGAACCATTTTCCCTCATCCCTTTCCCACATAAAATTCCCTTGAATTTCACTTTAATTTCCCCAACCCCAGAAATTCCTGGAATTCCCAAATCCCGGAATTCCCGCCTAAATCCCCAAAACTCCTCTCCCACAGACATCAAATTCCTCTCCTTCTTCTTCCGCCACCTGGAGCCCAACAGCAGCGGCCGCTTCCACCCGGAATTCCCGTTCCTCTCCCGCTGCGGCCGCGAGCGGAATTTCCTCCGCTGCGCCGACGTCCCCGTGGTTTTCACCGGGATTTTACCCGGATCCGACGGGAATTTCCTCCTCTCCTACTGCGGAGGCGGCTCCGAGCTGACGGTGCCGTTCCAGCCGGGAATGCTGGCGCTGCTCCCGGCCAACGGGCGCCTCTACCACCCGGCACCGCCCAACTGCGGCTCCGTGGGCTTGGTGAGCTCGGAGCTGGCTCGGGAGTGGAGCTCGGGATTCCGCTTCGGCCGCGGCCCGGACGAGCCCCCGACAGAATTCCAGTGGCGCGGGAAGAGCCATCGGCTCTGCGGGGAATGGCTGGGAACGGCGCGGCGGCAAAAAGCGGCCACCGGGGGCTGACGGCGCCAAATCCTGCGCGGAATGGGTCAGAATTCCCAATTATTCCCAGTTTTTCCCGATGTTTCCCAGTTATTTCCTGATTTTTCCCAGTTTTTTCCTGTGGAATTCTCAAAAGAAAGAGCGAAAGTTGCCGGGCTGATTCTGCGTCGTGGTGTCGGGACTTGGGATCCAAAATTTGGGGATTTGGGATCAAAAGTTTGGGAATTTGGGAGGGATTTGGAATCGAGGATTTGGGGATCTGGGATCGAAAATTTGGGGATTTGGGATCCAAAATCTGGGAATTTGGAAGAGATTTGGGATCCAAAATTTGGGGATTTTTCCCATTTTTTCTCAAATTTTTCCCCATTTTTCCCTGAATTTTTCCCAATTTTTCCCTGAATTTTTCTCTGTTTTTTTTCCCCTTTTTTCTCCCAGATTTTCCCAGGATGAAAAATTTGGGACTTGGGGAGGGTTTTCAGATTTGAGGATTTGGGATTGAAAATTTGGAAATTTGGGATCGAAAATGTGGGAATTTCTGCGGGATTTGGGATCAGGGATTCGGGGATTTGGGATGGGGAATTTGGGGCCTTTGGGCATTTGGGAACTGCGGCTCCGTGGGCTTGGTGAGCTCGGAGCTGGCTCGGGAGTGGAGCTCGGGATTCCGCTTCGGCCGCGGCCCGGACGAGCCCCCGACAGAATTCCAGTGGCGCGGGAAGAGCCATCGGCTCTGCGGGGAATGGCTGGGAACGGCGCGGCGGCAAAAAGCGGCCACCGGGGGCTGACGGCGCCAAATCCTGGAATGGATTCGCTCAAAATTCCCAATTATTCCCAGTTTTTCCTGATGTTTCCCAGTTATTTCCTGATTTTTCCTGATTTTTCCCAATTTTTCCCGATTTTTCCTGTGGAATTCCCAAAAGAAAGAGCGGAAGTTGCCGGGCTGATTCCGCGTCGTGGTGTCGGGATTTGGGATCCAAAATTTGGGGATTTGGGATCAAAAGTTTGGGGATTTGGGAGGGATTTGGGATCGAAAATTTGGGGATTTTTCCCATTTTTTTTCCCTCTTTTCCCCCATTTTTCCCATTTTTTCTGAAATTTTTCCCAATTTCTCCCCAAATTTTTACCAATTTTTTTCCGAATTTTTCTCCATTTTTTTTCATCCAGATTTTCCCAGGATCAAAAATTTGAGACTTTGGGAGGGTTTTTGGATTGAGGATTTGGGAATTTAGGATCGAAAATCTGGGGGTTTGGGATCAAAAATTTGGGGATTTGGGATCCAAAATTTGGGAATTTGGGAGGGATTTGGAATCAAGGATTTGGGGATTTGGGATCGAAAACTGAGGGATTTTTCCCATTTTTTTTTCCTCTTTTTCCCCATTTTTCCCATTTTTTCTCAAATTTTTCCCAATTTTTTCCTCAAAATTTTCTCATTTTTTTTTTCCCCCTTTTCCACCTCAAATTTTCCCAGGATCAAAAATTTGGGACTTTGGGAGGGTTTTTGGATTTAGGGTTTGGGAATTTGGGATCGAAAATGTAGGGATTTGGTATTGAAAATTTGGGGATTTGAGATCCAAAATTTGGGAATTTGGGAGGGATTTGGAATCGAGGATTTGGGGATTTGGGATCGAAAATTTAGGGATTTTTAGCGTTTTTTCCCTTTTTCCCCATTTTTCCCATTTTTTCTGACATTTTTCCCAATTTTTCCCCAAATTTTTTCCAATTTTTTTCCGAATTTTTCTCCATTTTTTTTCCTCCAGATTTTCCCAGGATCAAAAATTTGAGACTTTGGGACGGTTTTTGGATTGAGGATTTGGGAATTTAGGATTGAAAATCTGGGGCTTTGGGATCAAAAACTTGGGAATTTGGGATCAAAAATGTAGGAATTTCTGAGGGCTTTGGGATGGAGGATTTGGGGATTTGGGATCAAAAATTTGGGATCGAGAATTCGGGAATTTTGAGGGGATTTGGGATCAAAAATTTAGGACTCTGGGAGGGGTTTGGGATTGAGGATTCAAGGATTTGGGATTGAAAATTTGGGAGATTGGGATCAAGGATTTGGGGATTGGGGATTGAAAATCTGGGAATCCCGAGAGGAATTTGGGAACGAAGATCTGGGAATTCGGGATCAAAAATTTGGGGATTTGGGACTGAGGATTTGGGAGGGATTTCCATGGAATTCCAGCTTTATCAGTTTCTTAATTAATAATTTATTAATAATTAATTAATATCCGGTGGGAATTAAGGGAATTCTGGGATTTTCCACATCCCTCTCAGTGCGGCAATAAAAATTCTGGGAAAAAAGCGGGATGAGGGGGAAAAAGCACCAAAAAGAGACGGAAAAACTCCAGGATGAGGGGAAAATATCGGGAAGAGGTGGGAAAAATCCAGAAATAAGAGGGAAAATATCGGGATGAGGCGGAAAACGAACGAAACGAGGCGGAAAAACTCTGGGATGAGGAGGAAAATATTTGGATGAGGCGGGAGAATCCCAAAACGAGGCGGAAAAGCACCAAAACGAAGAGGGAAAAAACCACCGGAACGAGGCGGAAAAACGCCGGGATTGGGTGGAAAACGCCGGGATTTGGGAAAAGGAGGCGGCGCCGCTTTTCCGCGACGGAGGCTCCCAGCTTTTCCTGAGTCACAAGGAGAAATAATCCAGCTCTCCATGCCCGTAGGGGTTGTGAGTCCAGACGAGGTCGGATCGTCCGGAATCGGCCAAAATCCGGCAAAACTCCGCCGTCAACGCCGCCAAAACCTCGACGTCCGGCAGCTCCTCGAAATCCCAGCGGAATTCCGATCCCGGCTCCGTTTTGTCGCCGTCCGCCGGGAAGGGATAAACCACCAGGCGGAGGTCGGGAAGCTCCAGGGTTTTGTGGAGCAGATCCTTGAGCGCGGCCGTGGACAGGGAGTTGCCGTAGAGTCCCAGGAAGCGCAGGCGGGAGCAGCGGCGCAGCGTCGGCAGCAGCGCGGCCAGGTGGGAGTCGGCCATGCGGCATTCCATGAGATCCAGGTGCAGCAGCGACGCCGACGTCTCCTCCAGGAGCTGCCGGAGGGGCTCCAGGAGGCCCTGGGAGAAGTCGTGGCCGCTCAGGTCCAAGCGTTTGAGGGCTGGCGCGTGGAAGCTTTGGGAGAGGAAGGCGAGGTCGGCGGGGACGAGGGAGCAGAAGGCCAATTCCAGGCTTTCCAATGGGGCCTGGAGGTCGCTGGCGGGAGGGAAAAGGGAGAGGTGAGGTTGGAGAATCGGAGGATTTTGGGATTGTGGGATGGGTGAGGGTGGGAAAGAGCTCCGAGAAGGTCGAGTTTGGGCTCTGAAAATCCTGGGATTTTGGAATCATTGGGTTGTGGAATCGTGGAATGAGTGAGGTTGGGAAAGGTGTCCAAGACTGTCAAGTTTGGGCTCTGAAAATCATGAAATTCTGGGATCATGGAGTTCTGGGATCATGGAATGCTGGGGTCATGGAGTTCCAGAGCCATGGAGAGGCTCTTTGGGAGAGGAAGGCGAGGTCGGCGGGGACCAGGGAGCACAAGGCCAATTCCAGGCTTTCCAGAGGGGCCTGGAGGTCGCTGGTGGGAGGGAAAAGGGAGAGGTGAGGTTGGAAAATCGTCGGGTTTTTTGGGATGATGAGGTCATGGAATGGTGGAATTATGGAATGGATAAGAGCTGTGAGAACATCAAGCTTAGGCTCTGAAAATCATGAAATTCTGGAATGATGGGATCATGGAATTATGGAATGGCTGAGGTTGGGAAAGAGCTCCGAGAGCAAGTTCAAGGTCTGAGGCTCATGAAATTACAGGATCATGGAGCCAGGGAATTGTGGGATCAAAATCATGGAACTCTGGGAAGTGTGAGGTTGGGAAGGGTCTCCAAGACCGTCAGGTTTGGGCTCTGAAGATCCTGGGATTCTGGAATCATGGGATTATGGGGTGGTGGAATTGTGGAATGAGCGAGGTTGGGAAAGGTCTCTAAGAACATCAAGTTCAGGGTTTGAAAATCATGGAATGATGGGATTGTGGAGCCAGGGAATCGTGGAATCAAAATCATGGAGTTACGGAATTATGGAATCATGGGATTGTGGGGTCATGGAGTCATGGGATGTTGGGGTTCTGGGATCAGGGAATCGTGGAAAGATGGGATCATGGAGTTCTGGGATCATGGAATCATTAAATCTGGAAAAGGCTTCGGGATTGTGAAGTCCAACCTTTGGCAATCCTGGAATCGAGGAATTATGGGATCGTGGAGTGATGGAATCATTGAATTAAGGGATCATGGAATACTGGAATAATGAAATCCTGGAATTGTGGGATCGCTGAGGTTGGGAAAGATCTCCAAAACCATTGAGCCCAAACTTTGGGAATCCTGGAATTAAGGAATTAAGGGATCATGGAATTATGGAGTCATAAACTATTGGGATAATGGAATCATGGGATCATGGAAATAGTGGGATAATGAAATCCTGGAACTGGGGTTACTAAGATTGGAAAAGATCTCCAAGATCATCAAGCCCAACCTTTGGGAATTGCGGAATTACGGGATCGTGAAATTATGGGATCATGGAGTCATGGAGTCGTGGAATATTGGGATAATGGAATCATGGGATCGTGGGCATATTGGGATCATGGAATCGTGGAATTGTGGGGTCACTAAGATTGGAGAGGATCCCCAAGACCATCGAGCCCAACCTTTGGGAATCTTGGAATCACAGAATTACGGGATCACGGAATTACGGGACAACGGAATCCCTGACTCATAAACCACTGGGATAACGGAATCCCGGGAACACCAGGACAACAAAACCCTGAAAAAAACCCCAAGACCCCCAACCCTTGAGGGAAGCCCCGGGGGAGCGCAGGACGGAGCCGAGCCGGCCCCGCCGTGCGCGGGACTCACCAGAGGATCTGGCGCAGGTTCCCGGAGAGCCGCGAGGATCCCAGGTTGAGCTCGCGCAGGCTGGGCAGCATTCCCAGCTGCCCGGCCAGGCACCGGATGCCGATGGCCGATTCCGGCGTCGGGCGCCGCACGTCCACGTTGCTGTACTGCAGCTTGAGGCTGCGCAGCTCCGGGAAGCGCGACAGGTGCGGCAGGATCACCGACAGCCCCGCCACGCCCAGGTTGTTGAACCTCAGATCCACTCTCCGCACGCAGGACGGATCCAGAGATTCCAACAAAGTCACGATCCCGGCGGCCGAGAGCTCCTCGGCCTGGAATTCGCGGCACTTGAGGCGCAGCGGGCCGGCGGCTCCGGTCTGGAGCGCGTCGCGCAGGATCCCGTAGGACGTCCCATTGACGAAGAGGTCGGCGTGGACGTCCACGCCCGGCGGCCGCGGCGGCGGCGCGGCGGCTCCGGAGCGGCCTTTGTGCCGTTTGGATCCGCGGCGCCGCTGGAATTCCCGCTGGTGCTTGGAGACCTCCACGCAAGCCTTGGCCAAAGCCACGGTGCCCGACCAGACGCTCATCCCGTCCGGAGCGCGGCACGACGCCGAATCCGGGAGTCCGGTCATGTCCAGCACTCGGAGCCTGGGAAAATGGGAATAAAGCATCGGCAAACGCCACGAAATGGGGGGATTGGGGGAAATGAGGTTGGGGGCACTTTGGGGATTTGGGATCAGGGATTTGGGGATTTGCGATTGAAGATTTGGGGAGTTGTAATCAAGGCTTTGGGAATTCAGGATCGAGCATTTGGGACTGGGGATTTGGTATTGGGGATTTGGGGTTTTGAGATCGAGGATTTGGGGATTTGGAATGGAGGATTTTGGAATATGAGATCGAGGATTCGGGGATGTGGAATTGAAGATTTGGGAATTCAGGATTGGGACTTTGAGATTGGTGATTTGAGATTGAGGATTTGGGAATTTGGGATTGAGGATTTGGGGATTTGGATATTTGGGGTTGGGGTTGTGGGATTGAGGATTTGGGGGGGTTGGGAATGACAATTTGGGAATTTGGGATCAATTATTTGGGGATTTGAGATCGAGGCTTTGGGGAATTTGGGACTGAGGATTTGGGATCAGGGATTTAGGACTGAAGATTTGGGAATTTGGGATTGAAGATTTGGGGATTTGGGATTGAATATTCAGGAATCTGGGATCAGGGATTTGAGATCAAAGACTTGGGCATTCAGGATCAGGGATTTGGGAATTTGGGATTGAAGATTTGGGGATTTGAGATTGAGGATTTGGGGATTTGGGATTGAGGACTGAAGATTTGGGGATTCAGGATCAGGGATTTGGGATTGAGGATCTGGGGGCTTGGGACTGAGGATTTGGGGACTTGGGGTTGGGGATGTGGGATTGAAGATTTGGGGATTTGGGATCAATGATTTGGGGATCTGAGATCGAAGATTTGGGAATCTGTGATCGATGATTTGGGGACTTGAGACTGAGGCTTTGGGGAATTTGTGATCGAGGATTTGGGATCACGGATTTAGGACTGAAGATTTGGGAATTCAGGACTGAGGATTTGGGATGGAAGGTTCGTCAATCCGTCCCCGAGGCCGCGGGGATTCCCGAGCGCACCTGGAATGGCTGCCGGGCTCCTCCAGCTGCCGCCGCAGCTGCGCCACCACGGCCAGGATGACGGCCTGCACGCAGAGCTTGCAGGGATGGTCCCGCAGCAGCTCCCGGCGCCCCACCAGCCGCTGGAAGTTGAGCACCGGGAACGGCCACGCCGCCACCAAATCCCGCAGCACCAGGGGCCGCCCGTCCAGGAACGCCGCCTGGAACAGCACCGGGAACAGCTCCGAGGGGACGGGAGGAAGGGGGAGGTGGGAGACGACGCGGCGAGCGCTGAGGAACAGCAGCGAGTCCATGGGGGCTGCGGGGGGGAAAGGGTTAAAGGTGGAGGGGGTCGGGGTCAAAAGGTTGGGGATTTGGGGGGGAAAAATTCAGGGGTTGGGGATCAAAAAATTTGGGGATTTGGGATTGGGGATTTGGGATGGAAAATTTGGGGATCAAAAATTCAGGGGTTTGGGATCAAAAGTTTGGGGATTTGGGATCAACAATTTGGGGATCGGGGATCAAAAATTCAGGAGTTTGGGATCAAAAATTTGGGGATTTGGGATCGAGGATTTGGGATCAAAAATTCAGGGGTTTGGGATCTAAAATTTGAGGATTTGGGATCGAGGATTTGGGATCAAAAACTCAGGGGTTTGGGATCAAAAATTTGAGGATTTGGGGTCAAAAATTCAGGGATTTGGGATTAAAAATTTGGGGATTTGGGGATCAAAAATTCGGGGATTAGGGGATCAAAAATTCAGGGGGTTGGGATCAAAAATTTGGGGATCTGGGAGGCATTTGGGATCGAGGATTTGGGGATTTGAGATTGGGGATTTGGGATTGAGGATTTGGGATCAAAAATGTGGGGATCAAATATTCAGGGGTTTGGGTTCAAAAATTTGGGAATCGGGGATTAAAAATTCAGGGGTTTGGGGTAAAAAATTTGGGGATTTGGGATCAAAAATTTGGCAATCTGGGAGGGATTTGGGATCAAGGATTTGGGGATTTGGGATCAGGGATTTGGGGATCAGGGATTTGGGATTGGGGATTTGTGATCAAAAGTTTGGGAATCAGGGATCAGAAATTCAGGGGGTTTGGGTCAAAAATTTGGGGATCAAAAATTCAGGGGTTTGGGATCAAAAATTTGGGAATCTGGGAGGGATTTGGGATTAGGGATTTGGGGATTTGAGATCGAGGATTTGGAATCAAAAATTTGGGTATCGGATCAAAAATTTGGGGATTTAGGATAAAAAAATTCAGGGATTTGGGATCAAAAATTCAGGGATTTGGATCAAAAATTTGGGGATTTGAGATCGAGGATTTGGGATCGAAAATTTGGGGATCTGGGAGGGATTTGGGATCGAGGATTTGGGGATTTGAGATCAGGGATTTGGGATTGAGGATTTGGGATCAAAAATTTAGGATTTGGGTTTGAGGATTTGGGATCAGGGATTTGCAAATCTGGGGTTGAGGATTTGGGGATTTGGCATCAAAAAATTGGGAATTTGGGGATCAAAAATTCAGGGGTTTGGGATCAAAAATTTGGGGATTTGGGATCAAAACTTTGGAAATCTGGGAGGGATTTGGAAATTGGGGATTTGGGATCGGGGATTTGCACCCCCAGGATGAGGGCGATCTGTGGCAGAATTCCAAGGAAATCCCGGGATTTCCCGCCCAAAAGCGAAGCTGAGGGAGGAGGGGGCCTTGTGAGGGGACCCTCAGCAGAGCCCCCCAAAAATGGGGCCCCAAACCACCCCAAAACAGCGCCCACCCCACCCAGCGACCCCCAAATTCACCCCGAGACCCCAAATTCCTCCAGGGAACACCAAATTCCCAGAGGGATCCCCAAATTATCCCAAAATTCCCTCAGGGATCCCCCAAAACCGGTCCCGGCCCCCCCCAACATGGCGCCCCCCACTCACCGGCCGCCCGCAGCCCCCGCTCGCCCCCTGCCCGTACGGAACTTCCACTTCCGTGTATGCGCGCTGTGGCCGCCAATCAGCGGGTAAGACACGCCTTGTGGGCGGGACTTCTCATTTTTATTGGTTCTTTCAACTGTCTGTCAAAGCACATAGCTGCTTACCATTGGCTGGGACTGTGTGGGCGGTGCCACCAGCGCGTTTATTGGCTCAATTTGTTGTCAATCATCCAACCCTGCCTTCCCATTGGCTGGCGCTTGGCGGGAGCGGGAAGTTCGCTCTGAGGCGGCTCCGGGACCTCCCCCACACCCCCCCCCCAACCTCCCTCGATCCCCGATCCCAAATCCCAAAAATCCCGATCCCAATCCCAGATCCCGAGGCCATGGAGCGGCAGCAGGAGCTGAAGGTGCTGCTGAAGCGCTGGGAAGCGGAATTCCTGCGGGAGAGGCAGCGCAAGCCCAGCCAGGTCCTCCTGAGGGGCGGCCGTGGCGGGAATTCGTGAGGGGGGAAATCCCTGAGGGGAATCCCTGGAACTGTGAGGGGGCGGTTTTGGGGTTATTTTTCGGGGTCTTGGGGTTTTTGGGGTGTCCCTGGAATGGGGGAGCATTTTTGGGGGTGGTTTTGCGGTACTGAGCGGGGTTTTGGGGTGGTTTAGGGGCAGCCTGGGGTGGTTTTGGGGTATTCTTGGGGTGCTTTAGGGGGTCCCTGGGGTGGTTTTGGGGTCCCTGGGGGTCTTTGGGGTGGTTTGAGGGTCCCTGGATTGGTGGGGTTTGGTTTCAGGGGGTTTTATGGGGTTTTTGGGGTGTCCTTGGGATATTTGGGGTGGTTTTGGGGGGTTTTATGGAATTTTGGGGGTGTCAGGACAATGGGAACCCCATTCTAGGGGTTTTAGGGGGGGGTTTTCATGAATTTTCACCTAAAAAACCACCCTGGTGCTGCTTTTTTATTGGGTTTTCTACCCTAACGCTGCTCCAGCTCCAATTTTCCTCCCAAAAAACCCCAAATAACCCCAGGAAAACCTGAAATCCCTTTAAAAACCCTCCAAAAACCCCAAAGCCCTCAAAAGAACCCCAAATAACCCCCCAGAAAAACAATTTTCAAAAAAATCCTCCCAAAAACCCCAAATCCCATTAAAAAAAACCCAAATCCCAAAACAGCCTCCAAAAATCCCTAAAACCTCCCCCCAAAAAATCCAAATCCCAAAATGCCCCAAATCCAAAAAAACCCCAAATAATCTCCAAAAAAACCCCAAATCCCCCCAAAAAATCCCAAATCCCAAAAAATACCCCAAATAAAAAAAAAACCCCTAACAACCCCAAAAAAACCCAAATCCCCCCCCAAAAAATCCCAAATAACCCCCAAAACCCCAAAAAAACCCAAATAGCCCCAGAAAAACCCAAAATCTCTTTTAAAACCCTCAAAAGACACCAAATCCCCCCAAAAAACCCTCAAAAAAACCCCAAAACCCTGAAATTCCCCCAAAAACTCCAAATAACCCCAGGAAAACCCAGAATCCCTTAAAAAAACAACCAAAAACCCCAAATCTCCCTCAAAAACTTTCAAAAGAACCCCAAATAAACCCCAAAAGACCTGAAATCCCTCCAAAAATCCCAAATAACCCCAAAAATTTTTTTAAAAACCCCTAAATTCATTAAAAAACCTCAAATCCCGTAAAAACACAAAAAAAAATCCCAAATCCATTTAAAAAACCCCAAATCCCAAAACAGCCCCCAAATAAACCCCAAATCCCCAAAACCTCCCCCCAAAAAATCCAAATCCAAAAATGCCCCAAATCCAAAAAAACCCCAAATAATCTCCAAAAAAACCCCAAATAATCTCCAAAAAAACCCCAAATCCCCCCAAAAAATGTAAATCTCAAAAAAAAATCCCAAAAAACCCCAAATCCCTCCCCAAAAAATGTAAATCTCAAAAAAAAATCCCAAATAACCCCAAAAAACCCCAAATCCCCCCAAAAAATGTAAATCTCCAAAAAAAAATCCCAAAAACCCCAAATCCCAAAGAACTTCAAATAACCCCAGAAAAACCCAAAATCTCGTAAAAAAAGTCCAGAAACCCCAAATACCCCCCAAAAAGCCTCCCCAAATAACCCCCAAAAAACCTAAAACCCCAAAGAGCCCCATATTCAAAAAACACCCCAAAAAACCCCAATCCCAAAGAAAGCCCTCAAAAAACCCCAAATCCCATAAAAACACAAAAAAATCCCAAATCCATTAAAAAGCCCTAAATCCCAAAACAGCCCCCAAAAAAACCCCAAAAACCCCCAAATTCCAAAAAATTCTGAATAATCTCAGAAAAACCCAAAATCCCCTAAAAAAACCCTCCAAAAACCCCAAATCCCCCCAAAAAACCCTCAAAAGAACCTCAAATAACCCCAAAAAACCCCAAATCCCCAAAATTCCCCAAAACCTCCCCCCCACAAATCCAAATCCCCAAATAACCCAAATCCAAAAAAACCCCAAATAATCCCCAAAAAAACCCCAAAAAATGCAAATCCCAAGAAAACCCCAAAAAACCCCAAATCCCTTAAAAAAATCCAAAAAACCCCCAAATCCGAGAAAAACCCAAAATCCCGTAAAAAAACCCTCCAAAAACCCCAAATCCCCTAAAAAACCCCAAATCTCTCCCAAAAAAGCCTCAAAAGAACCCCAAATAACCCCCAAAAACCCCAAATCCTCCCCAAAACCCCAAATCCCAAAAAATCCCCAAAACCTCCCCCCCAAAATCCAAATCCTAAAATACCCCAAATCCAAAAAATCCACAAATAATCCCCAAAAAACCCCCAAAGCCCCCCCAAAAAATGCAAATCCCAAAAAAACCCCAAGTAACCCAAATCCTTTAAAAAAAAAATCCAAAAACCCCCAAATAACCCCAGAAAAGCCCAAAATCCCCTAAAAAAACCCTCCAAAAACCCCAAATCCCCCCAAAAAAACCCTCAAAAGAACCCCAAAAAATCCCAAAAAACCCCAAAAACCCAAAATCCCCAAAATTCCCCAAAACCTCCCCCAAAAAAATCCAAATCCCCAAATAACCAAATCCAAAAAAAAACCCCAAATAATCCCCAAAAAAAACCCCAAAAATGCAAATCCTTAAAAAAAAAAATCCCAAATAACCCCAAAAAACCCTAAATCCCAAAAAAAATCCCCAAAATCCTTCCCCTCCCCCACTCCAACCCCCCAAAAAATTTGGGATAATTCCCAAAAATCCCCAATTTTTTGGGATTTCTTTCCCTCCCAGGCCGACATCGAGGAGGCTCCAGAGGAAACCCAGAGTGAGTTTTTAGGGGAATTTTGGGGTTTTTGGGGATTTTTGGGGTCCGTAAAAATCAAAGTTTTCCCAAAAATTCCCAAATTTTCCCCAAAATTCCCAAATTTTTTCATGGGATTTTCTTCCCCAGAGCTCTACAAGGAGTACAGGAGGCTGAAAAAAGAAGGGAAGAATTCGGATTCCTCGGGAAAAACGGAATTCCAGGAAATCCCAAAAGTGGAACAGGTAGAAAAGACCCCAAAAATCTGCCCCAAATCTGCCCAAAATTCCCCAAATCCACTCAAAATCCCCTAAAACTCCCCAAAATCTGCCCCAAATCCCCCAAAATCTAAAAATCCCCAAAAAATCTCCCAAACCTGCCCAAAATCCCAAAAAAATCCCCCAAATCTGCCCAAAATCCCCAAAATTCCCCTAATTCTGCCCAAAATCCCCCAAAAATCTAAAAATCCCAAAAAATCTCCCAAACCTGCTCAAAATCCCCAAAAATCCCCCAAAAAATCCCTCAAATCTGCCCAAAATCCCAAAAATCTGCCCAAAATCCCCCCCAAAAATCCCCAAATCTGCCCAAAATCCCAAAAAAATCCCCAAATTTGCCCCAAATCCCCCCAAAATCTCCCAAATCTGCTCAAAATCCTCCAAAAATCCCAAAGAAATCCCCCTAATCTGCCCAAAATCCCCCAAAACTCTAAAAATCCCCAAAAAATCCCCTAAATCTGCCCAAAATACCAAAAAATCCCCCAAAAAATCCCCCAAATCTGCCCATCATCCCCAAAATTCCCCTAATTCTGCCCCAAATCCCCCAAAAATCTAAAGTTCCCAAAAAATCCTCCCAAATCTGCCAAAAATCCCCCCAAAAATCCCCCAAATCTGCTCAAAATCCAAAAAAATCCCCAAAAAATTCCCTCAAGTCCCAAAAAAATCCCAAAATATCCCCCAAATCTGCCCAAAATCCCCCAAAAATCTAAAAATCCCAAAAAATCTCCCAAATCCCCAAAAATCCCCAAAAAATCCCCCAAATCTGCCCCAAATCCTCCAAATCTGCTCAAAATCCCAAAAATTCTGGGAAAAATCCCAAAAAAATTGGGATTAAGGAGAAATTTGAGGCTGGAATGGAGCAGTTTTGGGGTATTTTGGGGGGGATTTTTTGGGGATTTGGGGGGGTTTTGAGCAGATTTGGGGGATTTTGTGGGGGTTTTTTTGGGGACTTTGGGTAGATTTGGGAGTTTTTGTGGGGATTTGGGGCATTTTTGGGGATTTTGGGGCAATTTGGGTGGTTTTTTTGGATTTTTGAGGATTCTTTTAGGATTTTGTGCTGATTTGGGGGATTTTTGGGATTTTGGGGTAGGTTTGGGAGATTTCTGGGGGTTTTTGGTAGATTTTGGGGATTTGGGGCTGGGATTGGGCAAATTTGGGGCATTTTTGGGGATTTGGGGAAGATTTTTGGGATCTGGGTGTTTTTTTGAGGATTTTGGGCAGATTTAGGGACTTTTTTTGGGTATTTTTGGGGGATTTGGGGCAGATTTGGGGAGATTTGGGGCATTTCTTGGGGATTTTGGGCAGATTTGGGGGATTTTTTTGGGATTTGGGGTGAATTTGGGGGATTTTGGGGGGATTTTGCCAGTTTTGGGGAATTTCTGACAGATTTGGGGCAAATTTTTGGGATTTTGGGCAGATTTGGGGGATTTTTTGGGGATTTTGGGCTGGGATTTGGGGGAAATTTGGGATTTTTGGGGATTTTGGGCAGATTTTTGGGGATTTTTGGGATTTTGGGCTGGGATTTGGGGGAATTTGTGGGATTATTTTTAGGATTTTGTGCTGATTTGGGAGATTTTGGGGCTGGGATTGGGCAGATTTGGGGGATTTTGGGCAGATTTTTGGGATTTGGGGGATTTTTTTGGGGATTTTGGGCTGGGATTTGGGGGAATTTTAGGATTTTTGGGGATTTTGGGCAGATTTTGGGGATTTTTTGGGGGATTTTGGGCAGATTTGGGGAATTTTTGTGGATTTTGGGCAGATTTGGGGGATTTTGGGATTTGGGGTGAATTTGGGGGATTTTTTGGGGATTTTGGGCTGGGATTTGGGGCAATTTGTGGGATTTTTGAGGATTTGGTGCTGATTTGAGGGATTTTGGGTAGATTTTTGGGATTTTTGGGGAGTTGGGGCTGGGATTGGGCAAATTTGGGGCATTTTTGGGGCTTTTGGGCAGTTTGGGGGAATTTTAGGGAGTTTTTGACAGATTTGGGGCAAATTTTGGGGACTTTGGGCAGATTTGGGGGATTTTTGGGATTTGGGGTGAATTTGGGGGCTTTTTTTGGGGATTTTATGCTGGGATTTGGGGGAATTTCGGGGTTTTTTGGGGATTTTGATCAGATTCAGGAATTCTTTGGGATTTTTTTGTGCTTTCAGGTGGAAGATTCGGGATTTTGGGGCTCCCACCTGAACCGGGCCCCGAAGATTCCCGGGAAAAGCCGCGCTGGGAATTCCAGAGGCGGAATTTCGGCCGAGTTCTTTGGGATGAAGCTCAAAGCCAAACTGGGAAGCACTGGGAAGGTCTGGAATGGGAATTTGAGGGATTTTTGGGGGGAATTTGGGGGATTTTAGGGATTTTATGGGGGGTTTGAAATCCCAAAATTTGGGTTGGTGCTGAGGGAGAAGCCCAAAATTCAGGATCCCAAAAATTGGAGATCCCAAATCAGAAATCCCAAAAATTTGAGACCCCAAACCAGAAAATCCCAAAAATTAGAGAACCCCAAAAGTTGGAGACCTCAAAAATTGGGAACCCCAAAGTCAGAGAACCCCAAAAATCAGAGACTCCAAAATCAGAAAACCCCAAAATCTGATGCCCCAAAAGTTGGAGAATCCCAAAATTTAGGACCTCGAATTTGGAGACCCCAAAATCAAAAACCCTAAAACCAAGGACCCCAAAACCAGAAAATCCCAAAAATCAGAGACCCAAAAATTTGGGCCCCTAAAGTTTGAGACCCCAAAAATCAGAGACCCCAAAAATGGGAGACCCCAAAATCAAAACCCCCAAATTAAGGACTCCAAAACCAGAAAATCCCAAAATCAGAGACCCCAAAAGTTGGAGAATCCCAAAATTTTGGACCCCAAAAGCAGAAAACCCCAAAATCTCAGACCCCAAAAGTTGGAGAATCCCAAAATTTGGGGCCCCAAGAATTCAGAGACCCCAAAATTTGGGCCCCCCAAAATCCATCCCCTTTTTATTTTGGGATTTGGGAATTCCAGAGGGGGTGAAAAAAACGGGATCTGAGCCCTCCCTTCCCTCCAGGAGCCCCCCCTGACCCCTCGGAGGACCCCAAATCCAGGGAAAATCCCAAAAATTCCTCAATCCCAGAAAAACCCGGAAAACGGAGCCGAAATTTCACCCCTGGAGCCGCCAAAAAATGAGGAAAATCCCAAAAATCCCGAAGAAAATCCTGGAAATTCTGAGGAATTTGAAGACCTCGGCCTCATCCTTCCTTGGAGAAATCCCAAATTTCCGGAGATTCCCGGGAAATTCCAGAGGCTGAAGGAAAACGTGGCCCGGACTTTGGGATCGTTGGATCCCGCTTGGATCCAGAGGTGCCAGGAATCCCCAAAAAAACGGGAATCTCCTAAAAACTGGGAATTCCAGAGGGAAAATGAGGAAATCCACCCCGAATCCCTCGGGAATTCCGTGAGGAAAAGGCCCCGGGAAGGAGGAACCGAGGAGGCTCCGGCCAAGCTCCGGAGAGGCCTCGGAATTCCAGAGAATTTCGGGATGAGGCAAATCCAGGATGAGGAAAAGGAGCTGGAATCGCAAAATGGAGCTGGGAATGCGCTGGAAAAAATCCTGGAAGAGGAGGAAAACCTGGAAAAACCCAAAGCTGCACGGAAAACTCGGTAATTCCTGTTTTTTCCCAGCTTTTTCCCAGCTTTTCCAGCTTTTTCTGGCTTTTTTTCCAGTTTTTCCCAGCTTTTCCTGGATTTTTTTCCCAACTTTTCTGAGTTTTCCCTGGATTTTTCCCAGTTTTTCCTGGCTTTTGCCCAGCTTTCCACACTTTTTTCCCAGATTTTTCTGTCTTTTTTTCCATTTTTTTCCAGTTGTTCCCAGCTTTTCCCAGATTTTTTCCTATTTTTTCCCAGTTTTTCTTGGCTTTTTTCCCAATTTTTCCCAGCATTTCCCAGCTTTTTTTTCTCAGGTTTTCCCAGGTTTTCCTGGATTCTTTCCCAGCTTTTCCCAGTTTTCCCTGGCTTTTTTCTCAGCTTTTCCCAACTTTTCCAGGATTTTTTTCTAGCTTCTCCTGGTTTTTCCCATTTTTCCCCAGATTTTTCCAGTTTTTTCCCAGTTTTTTTTCCCAGATTTTCCTAGTTTTTCTCACTTTTTTCCCCAGCTTTTCCCAACTTTCTTCCAGTTTTTCCCAGCTTTTCTCAGTTTTTCCTGGATTTTTTTCTGGCTTTTTCTGGTTCTCCCAGCTTTTTTTCCCAGTTTTTCCTAGCTTTTTTCCCAGCTTTTCCTGGACTTTTTTCCAGTTTTGCCAAGATTTTCTCAGCTTTTCCCAGTTTTTCCCTGATTTTTCCCAGTTTTTCCCTGACTTTTCCCAGTTTTTCCTGTAGTTTTTTCCAGCTTTTCTTGGACTTTTCTCCATTTTTTCACTGATTTTTCCCCAGATTTTCTCACTTTTCCCCGGCTTTTTTCCCACCTCTTCCCAGTTTTTCCTGGCTTTTTTCCCAGTTTTCCCACCTCTTCCCAGTTTTTCCTGGATTTTTCCCACCTTTTCCCACCTTTTTTCCCAGTTTTCTCTTCAGCTTTTCCCATTTTTTCCATTTTTCTGAGCTTTTCCTGGATTTTTTCCCAGTTTTTCCCACCTCTTCCCAGCTTTTTTCCAGCGTTTCTCTGCTTAGTCCAGTTTTTCCTGATTTTTTCCCCAGCTTTTCCCAGTTTTTTCCCCATTTTTCCTGCACTTTTTTCCAGCTTTTCCCAGCTTTTTTTTCCAGTTTTTCCCAGCCTTTTCCTGGATTTTTTTCCACCTTTTTCCAGACTTTTTCCCAGTTTTTCCCAAATTTTTTTCCAGATTTTCCCAGTTTTTCCCGCCTTTTTTTCCAGATTTCCCCACCTTTCTTCCCAGCTTTTCCCATCTTTTTTCAGGTTTTTCAGCTTTTCCTGGATTTTTTTTCTGACTTCTCCCAGCCTTTCCTGGCTTTTTTCCCAGCTTTTCCCACGTTTTTGAGGCTTTTTTCCCATCTTTGCCCAGTTTTCCAGGATTTTTTCCCATCTTTGCCCAGTTTCCCGCCATTTTCTCCCCCTTTCCCCTCAGGGCCCCTCCCCGGAAGGGCGGGAATTTCGTCCGCCTCAACCTGAAGAGAAAAACGTTTTCCCGCGGATCCCTGAAGGCAAAATTCCTCCGGAAAAAGGTAAAACTTCCCAATTTTTTTTGTTTGCTGGGAATCCTCGGGTTCTCCCCCGCTGGAATTTCGGCGTTTGGAATTTTTTCCCCTCAGGTTTGGAAGCAGAAATGGAGGAAAAAGTTCGGGGCCGGGTCCGATCTTTGCTTCCGGTGCGGCGGGAAAGGGCACTGGGCCTCGGAATGCACAGGTCAGGCTGGGATTTTGGGAATTCTGAGGGGATTTTTTGGGAATTCTGAGGGAAAATGGTTGGGGATTTCTGAAGGGAATTTTGGAGATTTCTGTGGGGAATTTTTGGGATTTCTGAGGGGAATTCTGAGATTTCTGAGGGGATTTTTTTTGGTGATTTCTGAGGGGATTTTTTTGATTTTTGAGGGGTTTTTTGGGGATTTTGGAGGGGAATTTTTTGAATTTCTGAGGGGAATTTTGGAGATTTCTGTGGGGAATTTTTGGAAATTCTGTGGGGAATTTTGGAATTTTTCTGAGGGGGAATTTTTGGAAATTCTGTGGAGAATTTTGAAATTTTTCTGAGGGGAATTTTTTTGAATTCTGAGGGGAATTTTTGGGAATTCTGAGGGGGAATTTTGAGGGGAATTTTTTAGGATTTCTGAGGTGATTTTTGGGGATTTCTCAGGGAATTTTTGGGAATTCTGAGAGGATTTTTGGAAATTCTGCGGGGAATTTTTGGGAATTCTGAGAGGAAATTTTTTGGGATTTCTGAGGGGATTTTGAAGATTTCTGTGGGGGAATTTTTGGGATTTCTGTGGGGGAATTTTTGGGATTTCTGAGGGGAATTTTTGGGAATTCTGAGGGGATTTTTTGGGAATACTGAGGGGGATTTTTTTGGGATTTCTGAGGGAAAAGTTTTTGAGGAATTCTGAGGGATTTTTTTTAATTCTGAGGGGATTTTTTTGGGATTTCTGAGAGGAATTTTAGGGAAAAAATGGATGAGGGGGGTTCTTTTTCATGGAATTTTTCCCTTTTTGTGAACACAGGGAAGGATTTGGGATCATTCCCAGAGAAAATTCCTGAGAAGGAGGAGGCTCTTCCCACTCTGGAAGAAGTGGCCCAAAGGACCAACAGTGATTTTATCCCAGAAATTCCCGGTGAGACCCAAAATTATGGGATTCCTGCCTTTTCCTATGTAAAATGGGGGGGATTTGCCTTCAAAAATGGGGATTTTGGGCCTCAAAAATTGAAATTTTGGGTCTAAAAAATTGAAATTTTGGGCCTCAAAAATTGGGATTTTGGGCCTTAAAAATCGGGAATTTTGGCCTCAAAAATTGGAATTTTGGGCCATAAAATTTGGGATCTTGGGCTTGAAAATGGTGTTTTTTCCCTTAAAAATGTGAGGGTTTATCCTGAAAAGGAAGTAGATTCTAAAAATGAGGAATTTGGGTTCTAAAAAGCAGGAATTTGGGCTCTAAAACTCTGGAATTTGGGTGCTAAAAATGAGTAAATATTTGCCCCAAAAATGGGATTTTTTTCCTTAGAAATGTGAGATTTTAGCCTAAAAAGGGGATGGATCTTAAAAATCAGGATTTGGGATCTAAAAATCAGGATTTGGGCCTAAAAATTGGGATTTTTGCCTTAAAATTTGGGAAATTTGGGCCTTAAAAATTGGGATATTGGCCTTAAAATGGGATTTTTTTCCTTAAAAATGGGGGTGTTTATTATAAATAAGATCTTAAAAATTGGGATTTGGGATCTAAAAATGTGGGATTTGGGCACTAAAATGAGGAATTTGGCCTTAAAAATTAGGAATTTTGGCCTTAAAAATTGGGAATTTTGGCCTTAAACATTGGGAATTTGGGGATTAAAAATTGGGAATCCTGGGATTAAAAAAGTGGTTTTTTTCCTTAAAAATGTGAGAGTTTCTCCTAAAAAGGGGGTGGATCCTAAAAATCAAGATTTGAGATCTAAAAATGTGGGATTTGGCCCTCAAATGAAAGTTTAGATCCCAAAACTGGGATTGTTTTCCTTTAAAACCAGGGTTGAACCCTGGTGATTTTCCCTCAGAAAATGTGGAACTTATCCCAATAAATGTAATTTTAGCCCCTAAAAATGGGAATTTTTTCTCCTAAAACCTGGAATTTTCCTCCTAAAATCCCTTTTTTTTTTTTTCCTTTTCCCCTCCAGACGGAACCAATGTGGAAAATTCCCAGCTCCCCTCAAATTCCCTGGATTTCTCCCCTCCCCCTCCTCCACCTCCCGTGGATCCCCTTTACCCCCCAAACCCCGACGGGACAATCCCAGGTAAGTCCCAGAGCAAATCCATGGAAAAAAACCCGGAAAAAACATGGAAAAAAACAAATTCCAACCTCCTGAATCCCACAGATCCTCCGGAAGAAGTCCTGGAAGCGCTGAGGATTTTGGGCTACGATTCCTTCAGGCCCGGCCAGGCCGAGGCCGTCATGAGGATCCTTTCCGGTTTGATTTTCCCGCCCTTTTTTTCCCCGCCCTTTTTTTCCCGCCCTTTTTTTCCCGCCCTTTTTCCCTCCAGTTTTTCTGCCCTTTTTCCCCCCGTGCTCTTTTCTCCCACCCTTTTTTCCTGCCCTTTTTTCCCTCCATTTTTTCTCACCCTTTTTTTTCTCCACTCTTTTCCCCCATCATTTTTCCCCTCAGTTTTTCCCTTCCTTTTTTTCCCCTCCATTTTTTCCCACTCTTTTTTCCCCATAATTTTTCCCACTGTTTTTTCTGCTCCCTTTTTTTCCTGCCCTTTTTTCCCCTCAATTTTCCCCCCTTTTTTCCCCGCTGTCTTTTCCTGCTCTTTTTTTCCCCGCCCTTTTTTCCACCCTTTTTCCCCTCAATTTTCCCCCTTTTTTCCCCTGCTTTTTCTCTCAGTTTTTTCTGCCCTTTTCCTTCCCTTTCCCCCCCTTTTTTTCCTGCCCTTTTTTCCCTCCATTTTTTCTCACCCTTTTTTTCTCTGCACCCTTTTGTCCCTTCATTTTTCCCACCCTTTTTTTCCCTCTGTTTGTCCCTCCTTTTTTCCCCTCCATTTTTTCCACCCATTTTTCCCCTACCTTTTTTTCCCCTCCCTTTTTTCCTTCATTTTTCCTGCCCTTTCTCCTTCATTTTTCCTGCCCTTTTTCCCCGCTGTCTTTTCCTGCTCTTTTTTCCCCACCCTTTTTTTCACCCTTTTTTCCCCTCAGTTTTCACCCTTTTTTCCCCTGCTTTTTTTCCCCTTTTTCCTTCCTTTTCCCCCCACTTTTTTCCTGCCCTTTTTCCCCCTCCATTTTTTCTCACCCTTTCTTTCTCCACACTTTTGTCCCTTCATTTTTCCCGCTCTTTTTACCCCTCAGTTTTTCCCTCCTTTTTTCCCCTCCATTTTTTCCACCCTTTTTTCCCCCCTTCATTTTTCCTGCTCTTTTTTCCCCTCCCTTTTTTTCCTGCACTTTTTTCCTGCCCTTTTTCCTTCATTTCTCCTGCCTTTTTTCCCCGCTGTCTTTTCCTGCTCTTTTTTTTTCACCCTTTTTTCCCTCAATTTTCCCGCCTTTTTCCCCTGCTTTTTTTCCCTGTTTTTTCTGCCGTTTTTCCTTCCCTTTTTTTCCTGCCCTTTTTTCCCACCTTTTTTCCTGCCTTTTTCCTGCCCTTCCCCTTCTTTTTCCTGCCCTTTTTTCCCCTCTTTTTTTCTGCCCTTTTTCCCACTTTTTCCCCTCAATTTTTCCATGTTTTCCCCACCCTTTTCCCCACCCTTTTCCCCACCATTTTTCCCCTCAGGTTTTCCCGCCCTTTTTCCTCCCCCGCTTCCTCCCCTTTTTTTCCCTCTTTTTTTCCCTCCTTTTTTCCCCACCCTTTTCCCCCTCCATTTTTCCCCCCTTTCCCCCCCTTTTCCCTCCTCCCCCACCATCCCAAAATTCCCATTTTTTGCTTTTTCCCAGGAATCTCCACGCTGCTGGTGTCCCCCACAGGCGCAGGAAAATCCCTCTGCTACCAACTCCCCGCCTTCCTCTACCACAGAAACTCCGGCAGCGTCGCCCTCATCGTTTCCCCGCTCATCTCCCTCATGGACGACCAGGTATTCCCAAAATTCCTAAAACTCCCTACCAAAATATCCCAACAAAAAAAAAAAAACCCTGGAATATTCCCAATCCCAGGTTTCCGGCCTCCCCTCAGCCCTCAGAGCCGTCTGCATCCACTCCAACCTCACCCAACCCCAGCGCAACGCCGCCATGGAAAAGGTGCGGAAAATTCCCAAATTTCCCCCTTTTAGGATTGCAGAATCCCAGGATAATCCCAGTTTTCCCACAGATCCGAAGCGGCCGAGCCCAGATCCTGCTGCTTTCCCCAGAATCTCTGGTGGCGACGGGAGCTTTTTCCCGCTTTTTCCGGGATTTTCCGCCCGTGGCCTTCGCGTGTTTGGATGAGGTTCATTGTTTGTCCCAATGGTCCCACAACTTCCGGCCCGCTTACCTCCGGATCTGCAAGGTGGGAAAAGCAGGGAAAACGGGGAAAAACCTTTTGGATTCGGAGGGAAAAGCTTTTGGGATTTCTGAGGGGAATTTTTGGGGATTTTTGTGGGATTTCTGAGGGAAAATTTTTTTGGGAATTCTGAGGGGAATTTTTTGGGGATCTCTGAGAGGATTTTTTGGGAATTCTGAGTGGAATCTTGGGGATTTCTGAGGAAAAATTTTGGGATTTTGGGGAATTTCTGAGGGAAAATTTTTTTGGGAAGCCTGAGGGGATTTCTTGGGGATTTCTGAGAGGATTTTTGGGGATTTCTGAGGGGAAATTTTGGGATTTCTGAGGGTTTTTTGGGGGGATTTCTGAGGGGAATTTTTGTGGTTTCTGAGGGGAATTTTCTGGGAACTCTGAGGGGATTTTTGGGGATTTCTGAGAAGAAATTTTTTGGGATTTCTGAGGGGATTTTTTGGGGGATTTCTCGAGGAATTTTTGAGATTTCTGAGGGGAATTTTTGGATTTTTGAGGGAAATTTTGGGGACTTCTGAGGAAAAATTTTTTAGGATTTCTGAGGGGAATTTTTGGAATTCTGAGGGGGAATTTTTGGGGATTTCTGAGGGGAAATTTTGGGATTTCTGAGGGGATTTTGGGGGATTTCTGAGAAGAAAATTTCTGGGAATTCTGAGGGGAATTTTTGGGGATTTCTGAGGGGAGTTTTCTGGGAATTCTGAGGCGAATTGTGGGGATTTCTGAGGGAAATTTTGTGAATTTCTGAGGGGATTTTCCAGGGAATTTTTGGGATTTCTGAGGGGAATTTTTGGATTTTTGAGGGGAATTTTGGGGATTTCTGAGGGGATTTTTGAAGGGAATTTTTGGGGATTTCTGACAGGATTTTTTGAGTATTCTGAGGGAAAGATCTTTGGGATTTCTGAGGGTATTGATTGGGGATTTCTGAGGGGATTTTTTGGGAATTCTGAGTGGAATTTTTGAGGATTTTTTTGGGATTTCTGAGGGATTTTTTTGGGGTTTCTGAGGCAAATTTTGGGGATTTCTGAGGGGATTTTTTGGGATTTATAAGGAAAAATTTTGCGGAATTTCTGAGGGAAAACTTTTTTGGGAATTCTGAGGGCAATTTTTGGGGTTTTTTTGGGGATTTCTGAGAGGATTTTTTGGGAATTCTGAGGGGGTATTTTTTGGGATTTCTGAGTGGATTTTTGGGGATTTCTGAGGGGAAATTTTGGGATTTCCAAGGATTTTTTGGGGGGGATTTCTGAGGGGAATTTTTGTGGTGTCTGAGGGGAAATTTTTGGGGTTTCTGAAGAAAAAAATTTTGGGGATTTCTAAAGGAAAAATTTTGGGGATTTCTGAGGGAAATTTCTGGGGTTTCTGAGGGGGAATTTTTTGGGATTTCTGAGGGGAATTTTGGGGATTTCTACGGAAAAATTTTGGGATTTTGGGGAATTTCTGAGGGAAAATTTTTTTGGGAAGTCTGAGGCGAATTTTTGGGGATTTCTGAGGGGATTTACTGGGATTTCTAAGGAAAAATTTTGGGATTTCTGATGGGATTTTGGGGGATTTCTGAGGGAACATTTTTTTGGGAATTCTGAGGGGAATTTTTGGGGATTTTTTGGGGATTTCTGAGAGGATTTTTTGGGAATTCTGAGGGGGGATTTTGGGGATTTCTAAGAGGAAATTTTTTGGGAATTCTGAGGGCAATTTTGGGGGTGTTTTTTGGGATTTCTGAAGGGATTTTTTTGGGAATTCTGAGGGGAAATTTTAGGGATCTTTGAGGGAAGATTTTTTAGGATTTCTGAGGGGAATTTTTGGAAATTCTGAAGCAAATTTTTGGGAATTCTGAGGGGAATTTTTTGGGATTTCTGAGGGGAAATTTTTGGGATTTCTGAGAGGAAATATTTTTGGAATTCTGAAGGGAATTTTTGGGGATTTGAGGGAAAAATTTTTGGGGATTTATGAGGTGAATTTTTCTGATTTCTGAGGGGAATTTTCTGGGAATTCTGAGGGGAATTTTGGGGATTTCTGAGAGGAAGTTTTTTGGGATTTCCGAGGGGATTTTTGGGGAGATTTCTCAGGGAATTTTTGGCATTTCTGAGGGAAATTTTCGGGGATTTTTTTTGGGATTTTTCAGGGGATTTTTGGGAAATTCTGTGGGGATTTTTTGGGGATTTTGGAGGAAAAATTTTTTAGGATTTCTGAGGAGAATTTTTGGAAATTCTGAGGCGAATTTTGGGGATTTCTGAGGGGAAATTTTGGGATTTCTGAGAGGGAATTTGGGAATTCTGAGGGGAATTTTTGTGGTTTCTGACAGGATTTTTGGGATTTCTGAGGGGAATTTTCTGGAAATTCTGAGGGGATTTTTGGGGGGATTTCTCAGGGAATTTTTGGGATTTCTGAAGGGAAGTTTTGGATTTGTGAAGAGAATTTTTGTATTTCTGTGGGGATTTCAGGATTTCTGTGGGGATTTTGGGGATTTCTGAGGGGAATTCCAGCCCCCTTACCTCAGGATCTGCAACGTGAGAAAAGCAGGAAAAATGGGGAAAAAAACCTCAGAAAAACAGGAAAATCCCAAAAAATCACCTCAGGCAATGCCTCAAATCCTGGATTTTTTTTGGGAATTCCAGGTTCTCCGGGAGTGTTTGGGCGTCCGGTGCTTCCTGGGCCTCACGGCCACAGCGACCGCGGCCACGGCTCGGGATGTGCAGCAACATCTGGGAATTCGATGGGAAAACGGGATCGGGGTGGGAACGGCCGGAATTCCCGAAAATCTGCAGCTCTCCGTGTCCATGGATGCAGACAGGGATCAGGTAGGGTGTAGTTTTTGGGGGATTTTTGGGGAAAAACATCACATTTTTAGGGAAAATTCCCAGTTTTTTGAGGGAAAAATTCCGTTTTTAGGGGAAAAAAATTCCAGTTTTTAGGGGAAAAAATCCTGTTTTTAGGACAAAACCTCAAATTTTTCAGGAAAAAAAATCCCATTCTTAGGAGAAAAAAATCCCAGCTTTCTGGGGGAAAAATATGATTTTTAGGGAAAAATGCTCCATTTTTAGGATCTAAAATCCCATTTTTTTGGGTCTAAATTCCCATTGTTTCAGTGAGAAAAATCTCCATTTTTAAGGAAAAAAAATCCCAATTTTGGGGGGGAAAGAATCCCAATTTTTTGGGAAAAAAATCCCATTTTTAGGGGAAAAAAACTCCAGTTCTTATGGAAAAGAAAATCCCATTTTTAGGGTCAAAATCCCATTTATTTAGGGAAAAGAAATCTCAATTTTTATGGAAAAGAAAATCCTATTTTTAGGGGAAAAATCCTCATTTTTAACGGAAAAAATCCCATTTTTAGGCTCTAAAATCCCAATTTTTTAGGGAAAAAGTTCTCATTCTTTGGGGAAAAATCAATCCCATCTTTATTAGAAAAATCCCTTTTTTTGGGAAAAAAATCCACCCATTTTTAGGATCCAATCTCAATTTATATGGAAAAAAATCTTGGTTTTAGGAGAGAAATCCTCATTTTTTAAGGAAAAAAATCCCAATTTTGGGGGGGGAAAAAAATCCCAAATTTTTTGGGAAAAATTCTTCAGTTTTAGGGGAAAAATCCCATTTTTAGGCTCTAAAATCCATCTTTTTAGGGAGAAAAATCACATTTTTTAGGGAAAAAAAAATCCCAATTTTTCAGGAAAAAAATTCCCATTTTTAGGGGAAAAATCCTCATTTTTAACAAAAAAAAATTCTCATTTTTAGGCTCTAAAATCCCAATTTTTTTTTGAAAAATCCCACTTTTTAGTCCTAAAATCCCATTCTTTTGGGGAAAAAAGTCCAAATTTTCTAATTTTTCCCATTCCAGGCTCTTCTCTCTCTGCTCCAAGCGTGGAATTTTGGGAATTCGGGTTCTGGGATCGTTTATTGCACCCGGAGAGAGGAGAGCGAGCGCCTGGCAGGGCTGATCCAGAGGGAATTCCCAGCAATTCCCACCCCAGAACCCTTGGAAAACACCAGGAAAACCAAAAGGAAAGGTGGGAAAATCCCAAAAATCCCAACTTGGGAATTTTGGGAGCGGAGATTGGGGTAAAAATGAGGAATTTGAGGATTAAAATGGGGAAAAAATTGGGGAAATGGGGGAATTTGGGGAAAAAATTGGGGAATTCTGGAAAAATTTGAGGGATTTGGGGAAAAAAATTGGGAAAAAAAAGGGAAAAATGGGGGAATTGAAAGGAAATTTGGAGGAAGAAATTGGGGGAATTTGGGAGAAATTTCAGGACGAAGTAGGGGGATTTGGGGAAAATTTTGTGGAAAATTGGGGAAATTTGGAGGAAATTCCAGGAATATGAAGGGATTTGGGGAATTTTGGGGGAAATTGGGGGATTTGGGGAAGAATTTGGAAAATTCTAGGAAAAAAATGGGGGAAAACTGGGGGGGTTCTGGAAAAATTGGGGAAATTTGGGAAATTTTTGTAGAATTTAGGGAAAATTTGGGGCTTTGGGGAAAAAATTGGGGAGTTTGAGAATTAAATGGGGAAAAAATTGGGAAAATGGGGGGATTTGTGGAAAAATTGAGGAAAAATGGGGGAATTGAAAGGAAATTTGGAGGAAGAAATTGGGGGAATTTGGGAGAAATTTGGGGACAAATTAGGGGGATTTGGAGAAAATTTTGTGGAAAATTGGGGAAATTTGGAGGAAATTCCAGGGATTTGAAGGGATTTGGGGAATTTTGGGGGAAATTGGGGGATTTGGGGAAGAATTTGGAAAATTCTAGGAAAAAAATGGGGGGTTCTGGAAAAATTGGGGAAATTTGGGAAATTTTTGTAGAATTTAGGGAAAATTTTGGGATTTGGGGAAAAAATTGGGGAATTTGGGAAAAATCTGGGGGGGGAAATGTGGGAATTCTGGAAGAAGTTGGGGGAAATGGAGTTTGGAGGAAATTTGGGGAATTTGTCAAGAATTTGTGGGAATTTGAGAAAAATTGGGGAAAATTTGGGAAAAATGGGAATATTCTGGAAAAACTGGGAAAAATTTAGGAAAATTTGGTAAAAATCAGGGAAATTGAGAAAAAATGGGAAAAAATGTGGAATTTTCAAAAAAAATGGGAGAAAAATGTGGGAATTCTGGAAAAATTTGGGGGAAAGTGGGGGAATTTAAAAAAAAATTGAGGAATTTACCAAGAATTTGGTAAAAATTCTTTAAAAATTGGAAAAATTAGGGGAAATTGGGTAAGGTGACAAAAAATTGGGAAAAACGATGAAAAATAGGGGAAAATCGGGAAAAAATCGGGAAAAATTCCGGAAAAAAACCAGGAAAATTCAGGATAAATCAGGAAAACTTGGGAAAACCCCAGGAAACTCCAAAAAATTCCCATTTTTCCAGGAAAAGCTTCCAGTTTTTCGGTGGCCACCGCATACCACGCCGGGTTATCGGGCAGCGAGCGCCGGAGGATCCAGAGGGATTTCATGGCAAACAGGATCCGGATCCTCTGCGCCACCGTTTCCTTCGGGATGGGCCTGGATAAAGCTGACATTTCCGGGATTTTCCACTTCAACATTCCCGGGAATGTGGAGCGTTACGTGCAGGAGGTCGGGAGAGCCGGAAGGGACGGGAGAAGGGCACGGTGCCACCTCTTCCTGCAGCCACAGGTGGGGGAATTTGGGGGGAGTTTGGAGGGGTTTGGGGAAAATGGAATTGTGTAAAAAATTGGGGGAAGTTTGGGGAATTCTGGGAAAAAATTAGGGAAAATTTTGGGGAAAAAATGGGGGGAAATATTGGGGAATTTCAGGCATAAAATGGGAAAAAATTGGGGGAAAATATTGGGGGAATTTTGGGGAAAAATTGAGGGAAAATATTGGGGAATTTCAGGCATAAATTGGGAAAAATTGGGGGGATTTGGGGGGGAAGAATTGGGGAATTCTGGGGAAATTTGTGGGATTTGGGGAGGAAAAATTGGGGAAATACGGGGAAATAATTGGGAAAATTGGGGAAAATTTTGGGGGAATTTTGGGGAAAGAATGGGGGAAAATATTGGGGAATTTCAGGCATAAAATGGGGAAAAATTGGGGGGATTTGGGGTGGAAGAATTGGGGAATTCTGGGAAAGTTTGGGGAGTAAAAATTGGGGAAATATGGGGAAATAATTGGGAAAATAATTGGGAAAATTGGGGAAAATATTGGGGGAATTTTGGGGAAAAATGGGGGAAAATATTGGGGGATTTCAGGCATAAAATGGGAAAAAATTGGGGGAATTTGGGGGGGAAGAATTGGGGAATTCTGGGGAAATTTGGGGGGATTTGGGGGAATTTTCAGGGATTTGCTCCAAATTTAGGGGAATTTTCTGGGAAAAAAATCCCAAAAATTGATTTTTCCATAGAAATTCCCTGAAAACTTCGATTTTTCCATGAATTTTTCCCTTTTCCCCCCTCCAGGGTCAGGATCTCCTGGAATTACGGCGCCACATCCACGAAAATTCCGTGGATTTTTGGGCTGTGAAGAAATTGATCCAAAGGGTTTTTGCTCCTTGCAAATGCCAGGAAATCCACAGAAAAACCCAGGAAAATTCTGAGGTTTGGATCCAATTAAATGCAAAAAAAAATTTGGGGATTTTCCATCCCATCAAATTCCCCACTTTTTCCCTTGAAATTCCCCAAATTTTCCCAATTTCCCCCCAAATTTTTTCCCAGATTTTTCCAGAATTCTCCATTTTTTCCCCAAATCCTCCAATTTTCCCAAATTTTCCCCATTTTATGCCCCAACCTCCCCAATTTTTCCCCAAATCCCCCAATTCTTTTCCAATTTTCCCCATTTTTTTCAATTTTTTCCCAATTTTCCCCAATTTTTCCCCAATTTTTTCCCAAATATTTCCAGAATTCCCCAGATTTTTTCCCCAAAGTTTTCCCAAATTTTCCCCCACATACTCCTAATTTTTCCCATTTTATTCCTCAAACTTCCCCATTTTTTTCCCAAATTTTCCCCATTTTTCCCAGAATTCCTCCAATTTTTCCCATTTCCCCCCAAATTCACCAAATTTCCTTGAAATTCCCCAAATTTTTCCCCATTTTTCCCAAATTTTTCCAAATTTTCCCATTTTTCCCCTTTCCCCTCCAAATTTCCTTGAAATCCCCCCAAATTTTCCCAAATTTCTCCACAATTCCCCCAAATATTCCCAAATCCCCTCATTTCCCCCCAAATTTTCCCATTTTCCCCCCAGAAAATCCCAGAATTCCCAGAAACTCCCCGGATTTGCCGCGGCCACGAGCGCTCCATCCCCATCCAGGAATTTGTGGAATCCTTGGATCTTCGAGAAGAAGGTGAACATTTTCCCAAAATTCCCAATTTTTCCCCCAAATCCTTCATTTTTCCCCAATTTTTGCCCATTTTTCCAGCATTCCCCAAAATTTTCCTGAATTTTTGGAGAATTTTCCTATTTTTTCCCAATTTTTTTGAGAATTCCCCACTTTTTTCCCACTTTTTCTCCCACATTTTTCCTTTTTTTCTCCCAAAATCCCCAAATTTTCCCCCAAATTTCCCTAATTTTTTTCCCAAATCCCCAAAACTTTCCCAGAATTTCCCAATTTTCCCCCAGATTTCCCCAGAATTCCCAAATTTTCCTCCAAATCCCTCAAATTTCCCTGATTTTCCCCCATATTAAAAAAAAATCCCCCAAATTTCCCCAATTTTTTCCCAAAATTTTCCCAGATTTTCCCAATTTTCCCCCAAATTTCCCCAGAATTCCCAAATTTTTTCAGAACTCAAAGTTTCCCAAATTTTCCTCCAAATCTCCCAAATTTTCCTTGATTTTTCTTCCCGATTTTCTCTCCCAATTTTCCCCCAAATTCCCAAAAAATCCCCAAAATTTCCCAAATTTTTCCCCCACATTTTCCCCCAAATTTTCTTTAGAATTCCCCAATTTTTCCCAAATTTTGCCAGAATTCCCAAATTTTCCCAATTTCCTCCCACATTTCTCCAGAATTCCCACATTTCTCCCCAAACTTCCTCATTTTTATCCCAAATTCCCTGATTTTTTACCCAATTTTCCAGATATTTTCCCCCAAATCCCCCTAATTTTCCCCCAAATTTCCACCAATTTTCCCCCAAAATTTTCCCAGATTTTCCCCCAAAATTCCCAAACTTTTTCAGAACTCAAATTTTCCCAAATTTTCCTCCAAATCCCTCAAATTTCCCTGATTTTCCCCTAAATTTCCTTGATTTTTCTTCCCAATTTTCCCTCCCAATTTCCCCCCAACTCCCAAAAAATCCCCCAAATTTCCCCAATTTTTTCCCCAATTTTCCCAGAATTTCCCAATTTTTCCCAAATTTTGCCAGAATTCCTTAGATTTTCCCAAAACCCCCAAATTTTCCCAATTTCCCCCCAAATTTCTCCAAAATTCCCACATTTCTCCCCAAATTTCCCCATTTTTATCCCAAATTCCCCCATTTTTTCCCCAAATCCCCAAATTTTCCCCCAAAATTCCCCATTTTTTTCCCAAATTTCCCAAAAATTTTCCCAGATTTTCCCAATTTTCCCCCAAATTTCCCCAGAATTCCCAAATTTTTTTAGAACTCAAATTTTCCCAAATTTTCCTCCAAATCCCTCTAATTTCCTTGATTTTCCATCCCAATTTCCCCCCAAATTCCAAAAAAATCCCCCAAATTTCCCCCATTTTTTCCCCCAAATTTTCCCCAATTTCCCCAAAATTCCCCATTTTTTCCCAAATTTTTCCCAAATTTTGCCTGAATTCCCCAAATTTTCCCAATTTCCCTCCAAATTCCTCCAGAATTCCCACATTCCTCCCCAAAATATCCCCATTTTTATCCCAAATTCCCCAATTTTCCCCCCAAATCCTCCCATTTTCCCAAATTTTCCGGATGTTTCCCAAATTTCCCCAATTTTTCCACAATTCCCCAATTTTTCCCATTTCCCCACAGGCATTGAGACTCTGCTCTCTCTCCTGGAATCTCATCCCAAGAAATTCCTGGAGCTTTTCCCTCCGGATTTTTCCCGGTGCCGCGTTCGCTGCTTCGGAGGCTCCCGGCAGCTCCAGGAGGCGGAAACGAGGTGGGAATTCCCAAAATTCCCAGAATTCATGGAAAAATTGGGAGAAAATTGGGGATTTGGGGAAAAAATTGGGAGATTTGGGGAAAAATGGGAAAAATTGGGAAAAAAATTGGGGGGGGAAAAAAATGGGGAATTCTCAGAAAATTTGGGAAAGTTCCAGCCAGGTGGGAATTCCCAAAATTCCCAGAATTCATGGGAAAATTGGGAAAAATTGGGGATTTGGGGAAAATTTGGGAGAAAAGTTGGGAAAAAATTGGGGATTTGGGGAAAAATTAGGGGGAAAAATGGGAAAAAATTGAGGAATTCTCAGAAAATTTGGGTAAGTTCCAGTCAGGTTGGAATTCCAAAAATTCCCAGAATTCATGGAAAATTAATTGGGAAAAAATTGGGAGAAAAAATGGGGAAAAATTGGGAAAAAACTGGGGATTTGGGGAAAATTTGGGAGGAAAAATGGGAAAAATTGGGAAAAAATTGGAGGAAAATTGGGAAAAAATTGGGGAATTCTCAGGAAATTTGGGAAAGTTCCAGTCAGGTTGGAATTCACAAAATTCCCTGGAAAACTGGGGAAAATTTTGGAGAATTTTGGGAAAATTTAGGGGATTTTGGGACAAAAATTGGGGAGAAAATGGGGGAATTTGGGGTAAAATTTGGGAAGGTTTGGGGGAAATTTCTGGAATTTGGAGGGAATTTGGGAAAATGTGGGGAAAATGAAGGGATTTGGGGGGAAATTGGGAAATTTTAGGGGATTTTGGGGGGAAAATGGTGAATTCTTGGAAAATTTGGGGAGAATTTTAGGGATTTTGTGGAAACAATCTGGGGAATTTTGGGAAAATTTGGGGGGAAATGAGAAAAAATTGGGGAATTTGGAGGAAATTTGGGGAAAAAAAGAGGAAATTTCTGGAATTCAGAGGGAATTCTGGAAAAGAGGGGAAATTTGGGGGGAAAATGGGAAAAGATTGGGAAAAAATTAGGGAATTCTGGGAAATTTTGGGAAAAAAAAATCTGAATTTTTACCAAATTTGGGGAATTCTGGAAAAATTGGGGAAATTTCAGGGGAAAATCTGGGAAAACATTGGAGAAAACTGGGAAAAAATTGTGGAATTCTGGAACAATTGGTGAAGTCGGAAAAAAACTGGGAAAATTCAGGGAAAGAATTGGAAAAAAATGTGGGAATTGAGGAAAAATCTGGGGGAAAATCAGGAAAATCCCAGAGATTCCAACAAAATTTTGGGATTTCTCCTTTTCAGGTGCCCCCCCTTGGGGTTTCTCTTGGCTGGGGAGGCCTCAGGAATTCCGGGAATGTTGGGAAT
Source organism: Eopsaltria australis (assembly GCA_034509425.1). Classification (NCBI taxonomy): domain Eukaryota; kingdom Metazoa; phylum Chordata; class Aves; order Passeriformes; family Petroicidae; genus Eopsaltria; species Eopsaltria australis. Next base: position 17,570 of record JAVTVJ010001289.1, on the reverse strand, counting down.
GAAAGGATCCCTGGAATTCGATGCCGTGGCTCTGAGCGACTCCATGGGCTGGGAATTCCAGAGGGTCCGGGAGAGCCTCCGGAGGCTCCAGTGGGATCCACAGAAAGGTAATGGGAATTTGGGAATTTGGGGAATTTTTGGGGAATTTTGGGAGAATTTTGGGAATTTCACAGGGATTTTATGGGAATTTTAGGGGAAAAAATCTGGGAATTTCATGGGAATTCCAGGGGAAAAATTCCAGGTATTCCATGGGAATTCCAGGGGAACAAAGCAGGAAAAATTCTGGGAATTCCCAAGGAATTGGGAAGGAAAAATGCCAGAAATTTTGTGGGAATTTTGTGGGAAAAATTCCGGGAATTCCACAGGAATTATGGGGGAAAATCCCAGAAATTCTTTGGGAATTCCATGGGAATTTTGTGGGAAAATTTGCGGGAATTCCAGAGGAAAAATTCCAGGAATTTCATGGGAATTCCAGGGGAACCAAGCAGAGAAAATTCTGGGAATTCCCAAGGAATTTGGAAGGAAAAATCCCAGAAATTCTCTGGGAATTCCAGGAATTTTGTGGGAATTCCATGGGAATTTTGTGGGGAAATTTCTGGGAATTCTGGAAGGGAAATACCAGAAATTCCATGGGAATTCTGGGGGATGCAAGTGGGAAAAATCCCAGGAATTCCAGAGGAGAAAAAATTCCAAGTTTCAACAGGAAAGAAAATCGGGATCCAGGTGGAATTCCAGGAATTCTGGGAGAAAAATCCCAGGAATTCTGGGGGGAAAATTCTAGGAATTCCACAGGAATTCCAGAGGGGAAAAAAACCCTCATAATTCCAACAGGAAAAAAAAAAGAGGGATCCAGGTGCAATTATGGGAATTCAAGGGGGAAAATCCCAGGAATTTTGTGGGAATCCAGCAGGAAAAAATCTGGGAATTCTGGAGGAAAAATTCTGGGAATTCTCTGGGAATCCAGCAAGAAAAATTCCAGGAAATCCAGGGGAAAAATTCTGGGAATTCTGTGGGGAAAAACTCCAGGAATTCAGCAGGAAAAATCCCAGGAATTTTGTGGGAATTCAGCAGGAAAAAATGTGGGAATTCTGGGGAAAAACTCCAGGAATTCAGCGGGAAAAAATCTGGGAATTCCATGGGAAAAACTCCAGGAATTCAGCAGGAAAAAATGTGGGAATTCTGGGGAAAAACTCCAGGAATTCAGCGGGAAAAAATCTGGGAATTCCATGGGAAAAACTCCAGGAATTCAGCAGGAAAAAAATTCAGGAATTCTGTGGGAATTCTGAAGGAAAAATTCTGGGAATTCTCTGGGAATTGAGCAAGAAAAATTCCAGGAATTCTGGGGGAACCAAGCAGGACAAATTCAGGGAATTCTGGGGGGGAAATCCTGAGAATTCTGTGGGAAAAACTCCAGGAATTCAGGAGGAAAAAATCTGGGAATTCTGGAGGAAAAATTCTGGGAATTCTCTGGGAATCCAGCAAGAAAAATTCCAGGAATTCTAGGGGAAAAATTCTGGGAATTGTGTGGGGAAAAACTCCAGGAATTCAGCAGGAAAAAATCTGGGAATTCGGTGGGAACTCTGGAAGAAAAATTCTGGGAATTCCGGGGGAAAAATTCTGGGAATTCTGGGGGGAAAAATCCCAGGAATTCCAGAGAAAAAAAACTGGAATTCTCCCAGGAAAGAAAAGTGGGATCCAGGTGGAATTCCAGGAACTTTCCTTCCGTTTCCGCGCTGTGGGAGATCTGGATCCGGAGGAATTGGATTCAGTCGCAGAATTCCTGAATTCCCGCGTGAATTCCCGGGAAAAATCGGAGCTCAGGAAACTCCGGAGATGCTTCCGCGCCTTCCAGAGGTGAGAAATTCCTGGAATTCCTTGGAAATTTCTTGGAAAATCCCAAAGATCTCAAAAATTCCTTGGAAATTCTTTGGAAATTCCGGAAATTTTCCTGAAAAATTTGTGGAAATCCCCCAGAAAAATTGCTGGGAATTTTTGTAATTCCTTGGAAAATCCGAAGGTTTCCATGGAAATTTCCTTGAAAAATTCCCAAAAAAATATCCATGAAAAATCCCCAAATTTCCTTGGAAAATCAAAAAAATTCCTTGGAAAATTCTTGGAAAATTCTTGGAAATCCTGGAAGTTCCTTGGAAAATTCCTTGGAAATCATAAAAATTCCTTGAAAAATTCCCCAAAAAATCAGTGAAAAATCCCAAAAATTCCTTGGAAATTCTTTGGAAATTCCAGAAATTTTCTTGAAAAATTTGTGGAAATCCTCAAAAAAATATCTGGGAATTTCTGTAATTCCTTGGAAAATCCAAAAGTTTCCATGGAAAATTCCTTGGAAATCACAAAAAATTCCATGAAAAATCCCCAAATTTCCTTGGAAAAATCCCCAAAAACTCCTTGGAAATTCCTTTGAAAATTCTTGGAAAATTCCTGGAAAAATTCCTTGGAAAATCCCAAAAACTCCTTGAAAAATTCCCCCAAAAAAATCCGTGAAAAATCCCAAAAAATTTCTTGGAAAATCTAAAAAATTCTTTGGAAATTCTTTGGAAAATTCCTGAAAAAATTCCTTGGAAATCACAAAAAATTCCATGAAAAATCCCAAAAAAAATCCATGAAAAATCCCCAAATTTCCTAGGAAAATTCTTGGAAATCCTGGAAGTGTCTTGGAAAATTCCTGGAAAAATTCTTTGGAAAAAACAAAAAAATTCCTTGAAAAATTCCCCCCCAAAAAAATCCATGAAAAATCCCCAAATTTCCTTGGAAAATTCCTGGAAAAATTCCTTGGAAATCACAAAAAATTCCATGAAAAATCCCAAAAATTCCTTGAAAGTTCTCTGGAAATTCCAGAAATTTTCTTGAAAAATTCATGGAAATCCCCAAAAAAAATTGCTGGGAATTTCTGTAATTCCTTGGAAAATCCCAAAGTTTCCATGGAAAATTCCTTGGAAAATCCTTGGAAATCACAAAAAATTCCATGAAAAATCCCCCAAAAAAATCCTCAAATTTCCTTGGAAAATTCCTGGAAAAATTCCTTCGAAATCACAAAAAATTCCATGAAAAAACCCAAAAATTCCTTGAAAAATTCCCCCCCCAAAAAAAAAAAATCCATGAAAAATCCCCAGATTTCCTTGGAAAAATCCCCAAAAACTCCTTGGAAAGTCCATGGAAAATTCCTTGGAAATCTTAAAAATTCCATGAAAAATCCTAAAAATGCCTTGAAAAATCCCCAAAAAAATCCATGAAAAATCCCCAAATTTCCTTGGAAAAAAAAAAAAAAAAAATCCTTGGAAATTCCTTGGAAAATTCTTGGAAAACTCCTGGAAAAATTCATTGGAAAATCCCAAAAACTCCTTGAAAAATTCCCCCAAAAAAATCCGTGAAAAATCCCAAAAAATTCCTTGGAAAATCTAAAAAATTCTTTGGAAATTCCTTGGAAAATTCTTGGAAAAATTCCTTTGAAATCACAAAAAATTCCATGAAAAATCCCAAAAATTCCTTGGAAATTCTTTGGAAATTCCAGAAATTTTCTTGAAAATTCCATGGAAATCCCCCCCCAAAAACTGAAATTCTATGGAAAATCCCAAGAAATTCCTTTAGAAATCCCAAAATATTCCTTTAGAAATTCCTAAAAATTCCCAAAAAAATTCCTACAAATCCCTCAAAACAATCCAAAAAATCCCTAAAATAAATCCCAAAACTTCCTTGAAAATTCCCTTGGAAAAATTCCAAAAATCTTCTCAAAAATTCTTTTAAAAAAAGCCCCAAATTTTTTTTTTTTAAATCCCAAGAATTCCAAATTTTCCTTGGAAAATCCCAGAATCTCCTTGAAAATTTCTTTGGAAAACCCAAAAAACTCCTTAAAAAAACCATAAAAATTGTCCCAAAATTCCTCAAAAATTTTTAAAAAATTCCTTGGAAAATCCAAAAAAAGTCTTCAAAAACTCCTGGAAATTCCTTGAAAATTCCTTGAAAAAAATCTCCAAAATTCTTCCAAAAACCCAAAAAATTCCTTGAAAACTTCCCCAAATCCCAGAAATCCTTGAAAAATTCCCCAAATCCCAAAAATCCTTGAAAAATCCTAGAATTTACTCAGAAATTCCTTGGGAAACCCCAAAAATTCTTCCAAAAATCCCCCAAATTCCTTAAAAAACGCCAAAATTCCTTAAAAATCCCTAAAATCCCATAAAAATTCCCGAATTCCCAGCGTGGCCTTCCCGAGTTTCGTTCCGGAGCCGCCGTTGGAGGAGCAGCAGGAGAGAAATTCCCGCCTCCGGGGGCTCATCCGGGATCATTTCCTGAGGGAGGAGCACGAGGAGGAGGAGGAAGAGGAAGAAAATCTGGGAATGGATCCGGTGAGGGGGAAAATTTGGGAATTTTGGGGGAAAAAAAGGGGAAAATTGAGGAAATTTTGGGGGAAAAATTGGGAAAATTTGGGAGAAAATTGGGAAAATTTGGGGGAATTTTCAGGAAAATTTGGGGAAAATTTGGGCAGTTTAGAAAAAATTTGGGAATTTTGGGGGATCTGGGGGAAAAATGGGAAAAATTGAGAAAATTTTAGGGGGAAAAAATGGGAAAATTTTGGGGAATTTTCAGGAAAATTTGGGGGGGAAATGGAGGAATTTTGGAAAAATTTGGGAATTTTGGGGGAAGAAAAACGGAAAAATTGAAGAAATTTTTGGGAAAAAATTTTAAAATTTGGGGGAATTTTAGGAAAATTTTTGGGGGGAAATGGAGGAATTTTGGAAAGATTTGGGAATTCTGAGGAATTTGGGAATTTTGGGGGATTTGGGGGAAAAAATGGGGAAAATTGAGGAAATTTTGGGGGAAAAAAATGTAAAAATTTGGGGGAAAATTGGGAAAATTTGGGGGAATTTTTAGGAAAATTTTGGGGTGGAAATAGGGGAATTTTGGAAAAAAATTTGGGAATTTTGGGGGGAAAAATAGAGGAAATTTTTTGGGAAAAATGTGAAAATTTGGGGGGAAATTGGGAAAATTTGGGGAAATTTTCAGGAAAATTTGGGGTGGAAATGGGGGCATTTTGGAAAAATTTGGGAATTGTGTGAAAATTTTTGGGATGGGGGAAAATTGGAGGAATTTGGGGAAAATTTGGGGGGAAATCGGAGAAAAAATTTGGGGAGAAATTTGGGGGAATTTTCAGGGAAATTTGGGGGAATTTTGGGAAAAAATGGGAAAATTTAGGGAAAAATGGGGGATTTTCAGGGAATTTGGGGGAATTGCATAAAATTGGGGAAAATTTGGATTTGGGGGAAAAACTTGGGGGATTTTGGAGAAATTGGGGAATTTTGGGAAAATCTGGGAATAATTGGGGAATTTTTGCAGAATTTTGGGGAAAACGGGGGGAAAAATTAGGAAAAACAGGGGGACTTGGGGGGAAAAAATTGGGATTTGGGGATCTGGGGTTGGATTTTTTGGGAATTCTGGGTGAGAATTCCCGATTTTTCCTCACTTGGAGGATGAGGAGGAGGAAATCCGAGCTGAGATCCGCAGGTTCCTGGCCGTGCATCCGGACGAGGAATTCACAGGGAGAGCCGTGGCCAGGATTTTCCATGGAATAGGTGACAAAATTCCCAGAATTCCTTCCTAAAATTCCCTAAATCCAATCCCAGATTCCCAAATTCCCTCTCAAACTCCCAAAGATCCGATCCTGAATTCCCAATTTCCACTTCTGAATTGTTAAAATCCCAATCCCAGATTCCCAAATTCACTCCCAAAAATCCTTCCCGAAATTCCTAAAATTCCAATCCCAAAACTCCCCAAATCTCAATCCCCAATTCCCAAAAATCCAATCCCAAAATGCCAATCCCAAATTTCCAAAAATCCCCAAATCCCAATTCCAGATTCCCAAAATTCCAATCCCAAATTCCCAAAAATCCAATCCCAAAATCCCCAAATCCAATCCTAGACTCCCAAATCGAATCCCAAAATTCCAATCCCAAATTCCATTCCCAAAAATCCCAAAATTCCAAAAATTTCTTCCTAAAATCCCTTTCCTAAAATTCCCAAAATCCAATCCCAGCTTCTCAGAAATTCCTATCCCGGATTCCCAAATCCAATCCCAGAATTCCCCAAAATCCTCTCCTCAAATTCCCAAAATTCCAATCCCAAAATTCCTAAAAATCCAATCCCAAATTCCCCCCCCAAATTCCCAATCTCAGACTCCCAAACGCCAAAATTCCCAAAATTCCAGTCCCAAAATTCCCCAAATCCCAAACCCAGATTCCCAAATTCCCTCCCAAAATCCCCAAAACTCCTGGAAAAATTCCCAAAAATCCAATCCTGGATTCCCAAAATCCAGCCCAAATTTCCCATAATTCTTGGAAAAATCCCAAAAATTCCTCAGAAAATCCCAAAAATTTTCTCACATTTCCGCCGAAATCCCTCAAATTTCCCCCAAAATTCCCCGAATTCCCCAGAATTCCCAAATTTTTCCCAATTTTCCCCAGGCTCTCCCCGTTTCCCGGCCCAGATTTTCGGGCGCGATCGGCGTTTCTGGAGGCGCCTCCTCCCCGTGGAATTCCGGAGCCTTTCCCGCTTGGCTTCCCTGGAAATCCTGGCCTCAAGGTGAGGGAAAATCAGGAAAAGCCTTGGGAATTTCATCTGGAATTTCATCAGAAAGAGCTGGAGAATCCACAGGGAAATTTGGGATTTTATTGGGATTTTTGGGGGAATTTTTTGGGATTTTATTCATGGAATTAATAAAGATTTTTTTTTTTTTAATTTGGAATTTTATCGGGATTTTGTTGGGGATTATTGGAATTTTTATTGGGATTTATTGCAGATTTTATTGGGAAGTTTTTTGGGATTTTATTGGGAAATTATAGGGACTTTTTGAGGATTTTATTGGAATTTTATCTGGAATTTATTGGGATTTTATCTGGAATTTGTTGGGATTTTATCAGGATTTTATTGGAACTTATGGGAGTTTTATTGGGAATTTTAGGGGAATTTATTGGGATTTTTGGGGGATTTTTTGGGGATTTCATTGGGAATTTATTGGGATTCCTTCAGTGTTTTACTGGGATTTTTTTTAAATTTATTGGGATTTTGTTGGGAGTTATGGGGGGAATTTTTGGGGATTTTATTGGGATTTATTGAGGATTTTTTTGGGAAATTTTTTGGAATTATATAGGGATTTAATTGGGACTTATTGGGGATTTTATTGGGATTTTATCTGGAATTTATTAGGATTTTATCAGGATTTTATTGGAATTTATGGGAGTTTTATTGGGAATTTATTGGAATTTTATTTGGAATTTTAGAGGCATTTATTGGGATTTTTTTGAGGAATTTTTTGGGATTTTTTTTTTACAAATTTGGAGAGATTTTTTTGGGATTTCATTGGGATTTTATTGGGAATTTATTGGGATTCCTTCAATGTTTTATTGGGATTTTTTTTTAATTTCTTGGGGTTTTGTTGGGAGATTTGGGGATTTTATTGGGAATGTATTGGGATTTTATTCATGGAATTAATAATTTTTTTTTTAATCTGGAATTTTATCAGGATTTTATTGGGGTTTATTGGAATTTTATCAGGAACTTATTGGGACTTTTTGGGGATTTTATTGGAATTTTATAAGGATTTTATTGGGGTTTATTGGGGATTTTATTGGGATTTATTGGGGATTTTATTGGGACTTTTTGGGGATTTTATTGGGATTTTATCAGGATTTTATTGGAATTTATGGGAGTTTTATTGGGAATTTTTGGGGCCTTTATTGGGAATTTATTGGGATTTTTTGAGGAATTTTTGGGATTTTTTTTTACAAATTTGGAGAGATTTTTTTGGGATTTCATTGGGATTTTATTGGGAATTTTTTTGAGTTCCTTCAATGTTTTATTGGGATTTTTTTTTTAATTTATTGGGGTTTTGTTGGGAGTTTTGGGGGGAATTTTTGGGGATTTTATTGGGAATTTATGGGATTTTATTCATGGAATTAATAAAGAGAATTTGGAAAAATTCAGGGATTTATTGGGGGTCTTTTGGGAATTTTTTGGGATTTTACTCACGAAATTAATTTTAAAAAGTCCAAAAAATGTGGAATTTTATCGGGATTTTATTGGAAATTTATTGGGATTTTTTCCAATTTTTATTGGGAATTTATCAGGAATTTATTGAGATTTTATTGGGATGTTTTTTCAGGAATTTCTGTGGGTTTTATCGGGTTTTTCTGGGATTTTATTGGGAAATCATTGGTATTTTTGGAGGATTATTTTAGGATTTCATTGGGATTTTGTTGGAATTTTTTGGGGATTTTTATGGCATTTTTATGGGATTTTATTCATGGAATTCATAAAGAGAAGTTGGAGAAGTCCTCAGATTTTTGGGGATTTTATTGGGAATTTATTGGGAGTTTATTGGCAATTTTTTGGGATTTTATTGGGGTTTTGGGGGGAATTAATTGGGGTTTTATTGGGAATTCATTGGGATTTTACTGGGATGTTTTTTAGGATTTCTTTGGGGATTTCATTGGGATTTTGTCAGGATTTTATTGGGAATTAATTGGGATTTTATTGGGATTTTTTCAGGGTTTTATTGGGATTTTTTTGGGAATTTATGGGCATTTTTTGGCAATTTTATTGGGGTTTTATTCATGGAATTAATAAAGAAAAGCTGGAAAAATTCCAGGATTTTGGGGGATTTTGTAGGAATTTTATTGGGATTTTTTCAGGGGTTTTGGGGGACTTTTGGTGGGAATTTTATTGGGAGTTATTGGGATTTTATTTGGAATTTATGGGGATTTTGTTGGGATTTTTTGGGAATTTATTGGGATTTTATTGGGAATTTATTGGGATTTTATCAGGATTTTATCCAGATTTTTTGGGAATTTATTGGGATTTTTGGGGAATTTATTGGAATATTTTTGGGCTTTTTTTTTGGGATTTTATTCATGGAATTAATAATCAAAAAGTGGGGAAAATTCTTGGATTCTGATGTGGGAATTCCAGCCCCAACCCTTGGGAATTCCAGGTCCTTCCCTTGGGAATTCCAATCCTTGGGAATTCCAACCCCAATCTTTGGGAATTCTGGGTCCTTCTTTGGGAATTCCAATCCTTTGGAATTCCAATCCTTGGGAATTCCTGCTCCAATCCTTGGGAATTCTGGGTCCTCCTTTGGGAATTCTGGCTCCAACTCCTGGGAGTTCCAGCTCAAATTGGGCTGGAATTTGGGGGTTCCTGGTTGGAATTTGGAGTTTCCTGATTGGAATCTGGGGTTCCCGGCTGGAATTCCGGGAGTTCCGTGGTTTCCTCAGGAGAATTCCCGCAGGAATTGTTGGTGGAAGTCGCAGAGGAGCCGCAGCGCCCGCTCCAATTCCGGTGCCGGCAGCAGCAGCGACAGCCTGGGGACAGCGGGAGGGGATGGGGGGGTTCCCAAAATTCCCAAATCGCGAAATCCCAAATCCCAAAATTCCAACATTCCAAAGTCCCAGAGTCCTGAAATCCCAGAGCTCCGAAATCCCGGTGTCCCAAGTGCCAGAGTCCCCAAATCCCCAAATCCTCAAATCCCCAAATCCCCAAATCCTGCAATCCCAGCGTCCCCGAATCCCAGGGTCCCAAATTCCCCAAATCCCAGCATCACAAAATCCCAACATCCCAAAAAAATCAACGTCCAACATCCCAAAAACCCAGCGTCCAACACCCCGAAATTCCTAAATCCCAAAGTCCCAGTGTCCCGAAATTCCAGCAACCTCAAATCCCAACATCCCAAAATCCCAACATCCCAAAATCTCCAAATCCCCAAAATCCCAACACCCAAAACCCTCCAGCCCCAAATCCCCAAAATCCCAACATCCCAAAATCCCCAAACCCCGAATCCAAACAGCCTGAAATCCCAACATCCGATATCCCAAAATCCCAACGTTCCCAAATCCCAACATCCAACACCCGACCCCATCCCCCACTCACAGCAGTGCCCCCAATGTCCCCAGTGTCCCCAATGTCCCCAATCCCCCCAATGTCCCCAAAGTCCCCAATGTCCCCCAATGTCCCCAATGTCCCCACTGTCCCCATGTCCCCCCACTGTCCCCGCTGTCCCCGTACCCCAGGTGGCCGCTGTCCCCCGATGTCCCCAGCCCGAAGTGGCTCCCCGGTGTCACCTCCAGCCCCGTGGCCTCCTGCAGCTCCCGGCAGAAGAAGACGTCGGGCTCCAGGCCCAGCGCCTGCCAGGGGACACGGGGACACCGCGGTGGCCTTGGCGCCAGGGTGGCCTCCGGAGCCCAGGGGCGTCCGCAGGGTGTCCCCAGGGTGTCCCCAGGGTGTCCCCTGTCCCCAGGGTGGCCCCAGGGTGTCCCCTGTCCCCTGGGTGTCCCCAGGGCGTCCCCAGGGTGTCCCCAGGGTGTCCCCTGTCCCCAGGGTGTCCCCAGAGTGTCCCCTGTCCCCTGGGTGTCCCCTGTCCCCAGGGTGTCCCCAGGGTGTCCCCAGGGTGTCCCCTGTCCCCAGGAAGTGCCACACCCCTGAACCCCTGGCATTTCCCCTGTGCCCAGGACACCCCATGGGGACAGTGACCCTGCAGAGCCCCGGGGTGTCCCCAGAATGTCCCCTGTCCTCCCCTGGAGTGTCCCTGTCCCCTCCCGCGTGTCCCTGTCCCCTCCCAGCTGTCGCTGTGCCCCCCAGGGCTGTCGCTGTCCCCTCCCGGGTGTGTCCCTGTCCCCTCCCGGGTGTGTCCCTGTCCCCTCCCTGGTGTCCCTGTCCCCTCCCGGGTGTCGCTGTCCCCTCCCGGGTGTGTCCCTGTCCCCTCCCGGGTGTGTCCCTGTCCCCTCCCTGGTGTCGCTGTCCCCTCTGGGTGTGTCGCTGTCCCCTCCCTGGTGTCGCTGTCCCCCCCTGGAGTGTCGCTGTCCCCTCCCTGGTGTCCCTGTCCCCTCCCTGGTGTCGCTGTCCCCTCCCTGGTGTCGCTGTCCCCCCGGGGCTCACCCGGGCCTGGCTCCGGGCTCGGGCCGGGATCCGGATGCGGGGGAGGGCGCGGGGACCCCCGGCCAGGGCCGGGCACCGGATCCCGGGGGCGCGGCCGAGCTCCCGCTGCACCCGCCGGGCGTTGGCGGCCAAATCGCGCCTCAGAGCGCGCCGGTGCTGCCCAATTAACGGGATGCGTTCATTAATTAATTAATGGGGATTCATTAATTAACGGGGCAGTGGGATCGGGATTGGGATGGGATTGGGATCGGGATCGGGATTGGGATCGGGATTGCGATGGGATCCAGCTCCCACTGCACCCGCCGGGCATTGGCACAGAGCACACATTAACAGGGATTCCTTAATTAATGGGTCGTTAATAATGGGTCATTAACGGGGTAATGGGATTGGGATGGGATAACTGGGTAATGGGATGATGGGATGGGATGGGATGGGATGGGATGGGATGGGATGGGATGGGATGGGATGGGATAATGGGATCAATGAGATCAATGGGATTTGGGATGGGATCAATGGGATGGGACTGGGATGGGATTTATGGGATCTATGGGATTTATGGGATTTATAAAATGGGATTGGGATTGGGACTGGAATTGGGATTAGGATGGGATTTATGGAATAATGGAATTGGATTTGGGTTGGATAGGACTAGAATGGGATTTATGAGATTAATGGGATTTATAGGATTTATGGGATGGGATTGGGATGGGATAATGGGGTCAATGGGATCAATGGGATTTGGGATGGCATCCAATGGGATGGGAATTGGGATGAGATTTCTGGCATTTATGGGATGGGATCATGGGCTGGGATGGGATCCATGGAATGGGATAATGGGATGGGATCAATGGGATTTGGGATGGGATTGGGATAATGGGATGGGGCTTATGGGATTTATGGGAGAGGAATGGGATGGGGATCCATGGGATGGGATGGAATTGGATTTATGAGATTTATAGGATTTCTGGGATGGGATCAATGGGATTTATGGGATTTATGGGATTAAAAAGATGGCAATTGGGATGAAGGGTTTTATGGGATTCATGGGATGAGAACAGAATGAAATTGGGATGAGATGGGATGGGATTTATGAGGTTTATAGGATTTATAGGATGGGATTAATGGGATCAATGGGATTGGGATTGGGATTGGGATGGAATTTCTGGGATTTATGGGATTGATGGGATTTCTGGGATTTATCGGATAATGGGATAAGGGGATGGGATTGGGATGGGATTTCTGAGATTCTGGGATACGGGATGGGATTGGGATGGGATTAGTGGGATCTCCCACCTGTTCCAGCTGGCTGCTGACGGGATCCTGTGGATCCGGGGGCTCCATGAGCAGATCCAGCAGGATGCGGCCCAGCACGCACGGCCGGGGCAGGGACTGCGCCAGCTGGAACGGCCGCAGCACCTCGGCATCCACGTTCACCAGCTCCAGGAATCCCGCCCGGAAACCGCTCCTGGAAAAGCCACAATTCCCAAAAAAAAATTCCCAAAAATTCCCCCCAAAATCCCCAAAAAAATACCCCCAAAAATTCCAAAAAAAATCCAAAAATATTCCAAAAAAATTAATGAAAAATTCACAAAAATTCACAAAAAAAAATCACAAGAAATCATCAAAAAATTCCCCCAAAAAATTCCCAAAAAATTTTCCAAAAAAATTCTTGGTGTTCCAGCTCCAGAAATCCCACCCAGAAACCGCTCCTGGAAAAGCCACAATTCCCAAAAACAATTCCCAAAAATTCCCCCAAAATTCCCCGAAAATTCCCCAAAAATTCCCTGAAAATTCACCAAAGATTCACAGGAAATCCCCCAAAAAATTCCAAAAAAATTTCCCAGAAAACTCCCAGTGTTCCAGCTTCAGGAATCCCACCTGGAAGCCGCTCCTGGAAAAGCCAGAATTCCCCCAAAAAAATTCTCAAAAAATACCAAAAAATTCCCAAAAAAATTCCCAAAAATCCCCCAAAAATTCAAAAAAAAATTCATGAAAAATTCACCAAAAATTTCATAGGAAATCTCCCAAAAAATTTTCCCAAGAAGTTCTCGGTGTTCCAGCTCCAGGAATCCCGCCCGGAAGCCGCTCCTGGAAAAGCCAGAATTCCCAAAAAAAAAAATTCCCAAAAAAATTTTTTTAAATCCCCAAAAAAAATCCCCAAAAAATTCCAAAAAATTCATGAATAATTCACAAAAAATTCACAGGAAATCTCTCAATAATTCCCAAAAAAAATATCCCAGAAAACTCTCAGTGTTCCAGCTTCAGGAATCCCACCTGGAAGCTGCTCCTGGAAAACCCAGAATTCCATGAGTTTTTTGCTATTTCTTGGGGAATTTCTGAGAATTTTTGTGAATTTTTTTGTGATTTTTTTAAATTAATTTTTTGAGATTTTCTGGAGGTTTTCTGACAATTTTGGGGGATTTTTTGGGGATTTCTGTGGGAATTTTTGGAGATTTTTTGGGAATTTTTTGTGAATTTTTGGGATTTTTTGGGGGGAATTTTGGGAATTCCAGGAACAAAAAATTCACTAAAAAAATCCCCCAAAAATTTACAGAAAAATTTTTTAAAATCGCAAAAAATTCACCAAAAAATCCCCAAAAATTCCCCAGAATTTTTTGGGATTTTTTGGGACTTTTTTGTGAATTTTGGGTGAATTTTTTTGGATTTTGGAGAATTTGGGGGGCGGGGGGTGTTTGGTGAATATTTTGTGATTTTTTGGGGATTTTTGTGTGAATTTTTTGGGATTTTTTTTTTTGTGAATTTTTTGTTCCCAGAATTCCCGAAATTCCCCAAAAATTCATGGAAAAATCGCCCAAAAATCACACACAAAAAAAAAAAATTACAAAACATTCACAAAAATATCCCAAGAAATTTCCCAACAAAAATTCTCACAAAATCCCCCCAAAATTTACCAAAAACTCCACGAAAATTCTCAAAAAATCCCCCCCCAAAATTCCAAAAACTTCCCCTAAAATTCCCCAAAAAAACCCCAAAGAATCTCCCAAAAAATTCCCAAAAAATCCCCAAGACTCCCCCAAAAATCCCCAAAAAAATCACAAATAATTCCTTTAAAAATCCCCAAAAAATCCCCCTAAAAATCCCCCAAAAGATCACAAATAATTCCTTTAAAAATCCGAAAAAATCCCAAAGACTCCCCCAAAAATCCAAAAAAAATCACAAATAATTCCTTTAAAAATCCCCAAAAAATCCCCCTAAAAATCCCAAAAAAATCTCCGAAAATTCCCAGCATTCCAAGCATTCCTGACATTCCCAGAATTCCCGGAATTCTCACTCTGCAGTGACGCTCTTGGACAAGGAGTAGAAGGAGATGAGCTGGACGCTGGTGGCCAGCGGGGGCCCCAGCTCGGCCAGGACGCGCTTGAAGGACAGGAAGGGGCGCTCGGGGGAGAAGGCTCGCTCCTGGTGCACCTGGGGAGGCCCAAAAATTCACCAAATAAGCACAAAATAAGCACAAAACGTTCAAAAATGTTGGGAATTTTTTGGGAATTTTTGGGAATTTTTTGGGAATTTTTTTGGTGAATTTTTGGTGAATTTTTGTGATTTTTTTCTGAATATTTTGTGAATATTTTGTGATTTATTTCTGAGTATTTTGTGAATTTTTGATAAATTTTTTAGTGAATTTTTTGTGAATTTTTTATGATTTTTTGGTGGTATTTTGGGGGGAAATTTTTTGGGGAATTTTTTGTGATTCTTGGTGATATTTTGGTGAATTTTTGGTGATTTTTTGGTAATTTTTGAGAATTTTTGTTGATTTTTTCCTGAATTTTCTGAGAATTTTTTGTGAATTTTCGGGGAAAAAAAATTCCCCAAAAATTCTCCTCCAGAATTCCCCCAAAAATCCAAAAACATTCCCAAAAAATTCAGAAAACGTTCACAAAACATTCCCCCAAAATTCACCAAAAAAATCACCAAAAATTCTGGAAAAAAATCTAAAAATAAACTTCCAAAAATTGCCAAAAAATTCACGAAAAATTTCCCCAAAGATGACAAAAAATTCCCCAAAAAATGCATTTGAAGGACAGGAAGGGGCACTCGGGGGAGAAGGCTCGCTCCTGGTGCACCTGGGGAGGCCCAAAAATTCACCAAATAAGCACAAAATGGGCACAAAACGTTCAAAAATGTTGGGAATTTTTGGGGAATTTTTTGGGAATTTTGGGGAATTTTTTGGGAATTTTTTGGTGAATTTTTAGTGAATTTTTGTGATTTTTTTCTGAATATTTTGTGAATATTTTGTGATTTATTTCTGAGTATTTTGTGAATTTTTGATAAATTTTTTAGTGAATTTTTTGTGAATTTTTGTGAATTTTCCGAGAATTTTTTGTGAATTTTCTGTGAATTTTTTGTGAATTTTTGTCAATTTTTTCTGAATTTTTCTGAATTTTTTCTGAATTTTTTGTTAATTTTTGGTGGCATTTTGGGGGGAAAATCTTGGGGAATTTTTTGTGATTCTTGGTGATATTTTGGTGAATTTTTGGTGATTTTTTGAGATTTTTTGAGAATTTTTGTTGATTTTTTTCCTGAATTTTTTGTGAATTTTCTCTGAATTTTTTGTGAATTTTCTGTGAATTTTTTGTGAATTTTTGTCAATTTTTTCTGAATTTTTCTGAATTTTTTCTGAATTTTTTGTTAATTTTTGGTGGCATTTTGGGGGGAAATTCTTGGGGAATTTTTTGCGATTCTGGGTGATATTTTGGTGAATTTTTGGTGATTTTTTGAGAATTTTTGAGAATTTTTGTTGATTTTTTTTCCTGAATTTTTTGTGATTTTTTCTGAGAATTTTTTGTGAATTTTCTGTGAATTTTCGGGGAAAAAAAATTCCCCAAAAATTCCCCTCCAGAATCCCCCCAAAAATCCAAAAACATTCCCAAAAAATTCAGAAAACATTCATAAAACATTCCCCTAAAATTCACACATAAATAATCTCCAAAAAATTCGGGAAGTTCACAAAATGTTCCTAAAATATTAAAAAAAAAAAATCACTAAATTTTTTTTTTTAAAATCCCCCAAAAAATCGTTTAAAATCGGCAAAAAAGTCACAAAAAATTAACCAAAAAAAATGAAAACTCCCAAAAATTCACCAAAGAATTTCCTAAAATATTTCCTCAAAATTAAAAAAAAATTCCCCTCAAAATCCCCCCAGATTTGCAAAATAGTAACAAAAAGGTCACTAAAAATTCAAGAAAATTAACCAAAAAATTCCCAAGAATTCCCCCAAAATTCACCAAAAATTCAGAAAAAAATTCACCAAAAATCTCTAAAACTTCCCCAAAAAATCCACCAGAAACTCGCCAAAAAGTCGCAAAAAATTCCCAAAAAATCCCCCAAAAATTAAAAAAATAAATCCCCAAAAATTCCCAAAAAAATTCCCAAAAAAATTCCCAAAAATCATCCAAAAATCCCAAAATAATTTCCACAAAAATCCTGGAAAATTCCCACAAAAATTCAGAAAAAGCACACTAAAAAGTTGCAAAAAGCTCACCAAAAAAGTTTTTAAAAAGCAAAGAAAACTTTTAAAAACCAAAAAAAAAAGACCACACATTCCCCAAAAAATCCCCCAAAATCCCCCAAAAAATCCCAAAAAATCCCCCCAAAAATTCCCAAGAAATCCTCTAAATATTCCCCAAAATTCCCAATTCTCACCTCATCTGCCAGCAGCAGCAGGGACTCCTCTGCCGTGAGCTGGACAATGATCCAAAAATCCCTAAAAAGTCCCAAAAAAATCCACAAAAATATCACCAAAAAATGCCAAAAAAATCCCAAAAGATTCTCTAACCCCCCCACAAAATTCTTTTCTAAAAATCGTATAAATTCAGAAAAAGTTCAGAAAAAAGTTGCAAAGAATTCCCAAAAATTCTTGAAAAATGGCCAAAAAAAATCCTGAAAAAATCCCCAAAAAATACCCAGAAAAATCTCAAAAAAATTCCCAAAAAATTCCCAAAAAATCCCAAAAAATTCTCTTACCCCCCCAAAAGAATTCTTTTTAAAAAATCCCAAAAATTCAGAAAAAGTTTACAAAAAAGTTGCAAAAAATTCCCAAAAAATTCTTGAAAAATTAAAAAAAAAATCCCCAAAAAATCTCCAAAAAATCCCCCAAAAATCCCGAAAAAATTCCCAAAAAATCCCCAAAAAATTCCCAAAAAATTCCTTAACCACCCCCCAAATTATTTTTTAAAAATCCCAAAAATTGAGAAAAAGTTAATGAAAAAGTTGCAAAGAATTCCCAAAAATTCTTGAAAAATGGCCAAAAAAAATCCTGAAAAAATCCCCAAAAAATCCCCAAAAAATACCCAGTAAAATCTCCAAAAAATTCCCAAAAAATTCCCAAAAAATCCCAAAAAATTCTCTGACCCCCCCCCCCCAAAAAAAATTCTTTTTAAAAAAATGCCAAAAGTTCAGGAAAAGTTTTCCAAAAAGTTGCAAAGAATTCCCAAAAAATTCTTGAAAAATTCCTTTAAAAATCCCCAAAAAATCCCCATAAAATACCCAGAAATATCTCTTAAAAATTCCCAAAAAATTCTCAAAAAATCCCAAAAAAATTCCCAAAAATTCTCTAACCACGCCCCCCAAAATTCTTTCTTAAAAAATCTCAAAAATGCAGAAAAAGTTTACAAAAA